>WBNM01000100.1:1932-51999 GCA_013399055.1 Ramphastos sulfuratus | reverse complement strand
GAACTGCCTGGAAACTTCACTACTTCGAGTTTAGCAGGAAGAGGCTCTTAATGCCTCCATGCGATCGTCCCGCATTGCCAGTGTGACATCGTGCCAAGACTGAATATCACATTGCATCCTTCCTACACCTGAAAGCAAAGATGGGAAGTCCTGGAGATACACAGATCATCCCGGGAGATCAGGCAGAGATTGTCTGCCTCCTTTCCCCAGCACCCTGAAGCCTGGGAAGAATCAGAAGTCTCAGTGGATGTCAAGACAGTAACAGAATTCCCTGAAAGTGTTTGGGTACTGTCTGAAGCTGCAGCCAGCCCTGTGAGTCAAGAGATAATTGTGAGTAAATACTTAAAGCCTCTTGTAATTCACCATTGCCTTCTGTCTTAAGCAGAAAGGAGCTCCTTGAGTCCATCTAGTGGGCAAGCAGAGTATTAACCGCAAGGGGTACACTAACCACAGCAACCTTCTCTTTCAGTTTAAATGAGTTCAATTAATGTTATCTATTTTTTGCTACTTATTTCTAGATTCCATGTTATTACCTGTATAAAGTTTCCATGACCATGTGAAGAACCGATTATTATTAAAATTAGTGGTTGGAGTGGCGAGAGTTCTGAATATGGAATATTAATAAAACATATTAATCTTTGAAAACTCATATCTTGCATCAATTAATTACCCCTCCATAACATACCTGAAGTTAATAAAATGTTCAGCAGCAAATATTGTTGGCTAGAAATACTTCTCCCTACTCAGCTTGTATGCAAAAATAGGGAATCCAGCATGAGACTCCCTTTATAACTGCAAGTGTCATTGTTGCACAAAGAATTGCATTTATTGATTAAATTCTCTGAACAAAAAAGAAGTGAAATGAGATGATGGCAGTTCAAAATTGTCTATTTCAATAGAGTATGGCTTAAGGCCATCCCAGGAAGAGAAAAGAAAACTAAACTGATATGAGTGAGAAAATGAAGTATGTTATCATTTGTTTGCTTAGACAGATAAAGAAAAAAAAAGGGGGGGGGGGGGGAGGGAATATAATTATTTAAAATAAGCTTTACAAATAGTGTATTTGAAAATGAGGCATGTGAAATTAGAAAAATAAAAAATGCATTTCATATTGAGTATAAATTTTTGTTTCTGGAATTAACCTCCTTGTCCTTTTCTTTTACTCGGTTGTGCCTTTTACAGAGATTGAATAAATATAAAATATTAAAATGGTAAAAAAGCAGTTAAGTAAAGTTAAAACAAATTACAGCTGGGAGGTACATTATTTTGAAATAAGTACTTGAAACATGAGGATGTATTCCCATAATCCTAATGGTTTTCCTCTCCCTTTCAAAAAATTAAGTAATAGTTAAAGTGGCTTGATAAATTACTTCTGTAGTATCATGAGAAATAAAGATTTTCTAATTCAGATAAGCCAAGTAGAAGAGTAGATGTTGTGCCCCATTGCAGACTATAATGCAAGTCACTACAGGCAAGATACCATGAGATATTTTAAGTCAAATATTGTCTTTGTTCCATTTAGATTCTATTTAGATAACAGGTAACCTAAACAAGATGTCAAAAATAGTATCTATCCTTTCCACAGGTCCTGAGTTAAAAGGAACTTCAGAAGGTGTCACACACTGCAAAAAAAGGAAAACCAGATACATATTTCAGTTGGTGCTGTTCTGATATAAGCGATTAGAATCATAGAATCATATAGAATGGTAAGGTTGGAAGGGACCTCAAAGCTTATCTAGTTCCAACCCCCTGCCATAGGCAGGGACACCTCCCACTAGTACAGGTCATTCAAGGCCTCGTCCAACCTGGCATCCACAACCTCCCTGGGCAACCTGTTCCAGTGTCTCACCACCCTCACTGTAAAGAACTTCCTCCTAACATCCAGTCTAAATCTCCCCTCTGCCAGTTTAAAATTGTTTGGGTGTAGTATATTTTACTGTGAATAATATGTACCTTCTGTATAAGAATAAACCAGTACAGTCAATAGCTCATTGTTAACATGTAAAAATAGTACTTTGGCACCATGTGTAAATGTATTTGCCTTTATTAAAATTTCTAAAGTTTTATTAAGATCGATGTAGAAAGTATGCAACAACACTGAACAAATACATTTAAGCATGCTGTCATAATGGAGTGTCAGTATACAAACAGTTATAAAATAATAGATAATTATGCAAAGATAATGCCACCAAACCCATTCATATCTTGTCTTCTACCCAAGAAGATCATAGTAGTCAAAAGAAAAATAAACATTCAGCACCTGTCATAACTCAGAATATGATGATGGGGGAAACCCAAGTCCTACTTTGAACAGAAATGCTAAATTATATGAAAAACTAAATATGATTTTACAGTCAAATGTTAGATGATCAGGTGGAAAATTTGGAGCAGATACTAAACCCCTAGATTTTATGTCCAAACTTTTATGGAAGAAGCTAATTTAGTTTCTTGTGTTTGAATATTGCTGTACCTTGGAATTTGGAAGATGACACTTGGTGATATATAATTCTAAAACCCAGAATCTTCCAATGCAAATGAATAGTGAAATATTATTGTTTATCTAGTGTGTGCATCTAGGCAACCTAGACTAAAATTGCTAATACTTCTTTTAAAAGTTAAAATTTGGATCTGAAGTTACTTTAATACATGAAAGCCATGAATGTGACATTTGGCTTACACTTACTTATTCAATTTGCTTTCATTACAGTTTTTTCCAGGTAATGGAATCAGACATCCTGCACCTTTTACCATTATAGAGGTAGTTTCCATGTTTCTATACAACAGGACTCAAGACATTTTTATTTAAAGATTTTTTTCCTCTTCCTAAACATCAAGCTCTAAATTTAATCGATAAGACTTGAACAGTTTTCTTTAGATTTATGAGCAAAAGTAAACATTGCAGCTCAGCTAAAGGACAAGAAAATATGGCAAAAGAAGCCAATATAGTGAAGTAACAACAAATCCACAACAAAATAACTGTGAAACTTGATATAAGACTTTATTCATATGAGATGTCTCAGCAATAGATTTCTTGCAATTAAACCTAAAATATTTTACATGAAGGAATTTTGATGCAGATACTAAATAGAGCTGGAAAAATATCAGTCTTCATAAATATTCCAGACTGTAGCTTCCTAAACATAATTTTCCTTTCTGAGTGTTCTGTCCCCCTTTCATGTTAATTTCCCACAGATCCATAAATAACCAAGATTTGAACTATTTCTGAAGGAAATACTATAATTTATATGGAAGGAGATGGTGTGGCACAAACAGAGGGATCTAGGAGAGAACATAAACAAGCTATTTCTAATGATACAGTGATAATACAGCATCATTGTGGAAGGTTTAGTTCAGAATGAGGAATCATAAATACATAATGTGTCACCTATGTGACACAGGAGGTCACATCACTTTCACAAGATACTTGAGCACTTGAATCCTGTTGCTAGAGGTCAGTGGAATTTAAGCTTCTAAATGATACAGAGATTGAAAATTGGATTTATTCATTACTTTTTTTTTTTTTTTAAGTTTCCCTTTTACATTCTAAAAAATGGTTAGGCTATGTTTAGGTGATTAATTTATTTTGTAATACATTACAAGAAGTTTGATAGCCATTATAGTGCAGTCCTTTTTTTTAATCAAGAAAAGGCAAGGCTCTCGGGTTAAGAAATGTTACCTGTATATGCGGACTGTCTACTGCACTCTCAGCAAGATCATTACAGTCTATCTGGAGTGCTATGGACATGCCACTGAACAAATATTGGATTACATTATGCCTGTAAACCTCAGGCATTGTGCACTTTTCTAAATTATTCACACATAATCACTCCAGGGGATTACACTTTAGGATGATGGGAGGATGCCTGAAATCAGACAGCCATGAAGTACCTTTATTCTGCAGTGTGTTTCTTGGAATACATTAATGTTGAAGCTTAAAATGCACAGTGATGAGTTTACCTATTTGGAAAAGATGATGATCATTGCAGATCTGCCAGATAACAAGTTAATTGCTATATTTAACTTAGTTATTGGGAATGAAAGGCAGGCTCGCTCTTTGGGTTTTTTTTTTCCAAAGGACACTTCTAATGACAATTATTTTTTATGGGTGGCATGGCTAGTTATTTCCAGTGGATAGGATTCCTGCTCAAAAGTCTTGCTGTCAGAAATAACGAGTGCATTACAGTGGGTCTGTTGAACTAGTAATAGAAGATTACTGTTACTAATAACACAATTTGCTTTATCCAAAATACAGTATGCCTGAGGAATTTTTAAAGTATAAAACTAACCAAAGGTTATGGTGTATCTGCTCTTCTTACTCAACTTGATTTTTTTTTCTTATTGCAAACAGAACAGTACAATATTGGACACAAAAGAATTCTGGAAATTCATAACATCTAATAAAACCTTCTCATATAACCATTCCTGCCTTATATGGACATTTTAATAGATTGACAGCTGTGAATGATGCATGGAATAGAAGTATACTGATGTTTCTTCTTGTTTCTCAGATTGACCAGAGCATCTCATTGGGAAGCATTCAATATGGTGAACTCTGGGGGAGGGTGTAACATCTGGTTTCAGAAATGGAATGAAATGTATTTTGATGAGAACTGACTTGAACATATGCATCTGCTGCAGAACCTCACTTTAAAAGTAAACTAAAATATCCTGCAGAAACTATTGCAAGGGTAGACAATTTTTGGATCACAAGGTAGTGACTTCAAGCATGTTTATTAGCTCATCAGAGACTTTAAAATGCCACCCTACCAGTATCTTCTCCTGCTGAATTTGGAGTGTGCCCCTACGGATCTAAAAGTCTGGTCCAAACCCCATCTGGATCAGGGTCAACCAGAACAGATTGCTTGGATTTGTGTCCACTTAAGTTTTGAATACGTCCACCTTCCTGGGCAACTTGTTGCCTCCACAAAAGAAGTCTGCTTTCTTATATTTAAGTCATGTTCCCTGCATTTCATTTTGTGCCCACTGCCTGTCATCCTGTCACTGTGCATCACTGAGAAGAGCCTGGCTCCCTTGTCTTTACCCCTTCATCAGGTATTTGTAAGCGTGGATCAGATCCCCTGGATTTTCTCTGCTCCAGGCTGGACAGTCCCATCTCTTAAGCTCTTCTTGTAGGACAGATGCTCCAGTCTCAATCATATTTGTGGCCCTTCCCTGGACTTGCTCCAATATGCTCCTGTCTTTCCTGTGCTGGAGAGCCCAGCACTGAACCCAACACTCCAGGCATGTCTTGCCAGCACTTCCTTGACCTGCTGGCAACACTCCTACTGAAGCCTAGGAAGCTGTCAGGTCCTCTATTCTTCAGGCCAGAAAATGCCATTAATACATTTGCAGCTTACTCAGCTTGTCTACTTGATGATCTTTTGTGCAAAGGCATGATATGGAAGGCAAGAGGAAAACATACAGCAAATAAAGGCTATTAGAAGTGACAGTAAAAAATGACTATCTTTAAAGCAAGAGCCCCTAGCACTTAAATGTAAAGAGACTTTGAACTAATGATGACGTTCACATTTAATTTTCTATATATTTATATATTTGGTGTAAAATATTTTTTTCCTATAGGAAATATAGTTCTCTTAAAGAAGAAACATCAGAAGGAAAGCTTCTATGTTATTTCCATATGAAATTTTAAATGTAGTTAAAAAGATCCCCAGACTAAATAAACTTAGTTTTATAGATCTTATACTCAAATATAGCTACTGAGACTGTTTCTGAGCTTGAATAAAATTGGACAACAAAAAAAGTTGAGACTAGAGCAGCAATTTAAACTAGAATGAGAGCAGGACACTAGGGAATGGATCCTCTGAGGAAACCCTGTCAGTAATGAGGATGTTTAAAAATGCTGGCATTTTACAAGGGATTGTGACCCAAAAATACAAAAAACTACCCACATTCAGAATTTATAGGAAGTGAGGTTTCATTCATATTTTTAATTAGTGATACACAGAAATCTATATATGACTTTTTAGTATAAATAGAGGTGTTACAAAACGATGCCATTTGAGCTTGAGGCACAGGTAATGTTGGTTTTGCATATATTAGGTCAAAACATGGTAAGAAAATGGGACCCTGTGTATACTGAGATATTTTAAATGACATAGCAGCACTTGAAAGATGGGAAAGAAGTTCTGTCCTGTTTTGCTTAAGCTTCAAACATACAAAGTTGAAAAAAATTATTTTTACTAGAGTAGAAGTAATAAATTTGTTCTAAGTAGTTAAAAATAGATCTTGATAAAATCTGCATTAGAAAGGACATTTAGGATTCTACGATTCCATGATTAAAGGAAATTATTAATTATATTAAATCTTTTTGTCCTGATGTTGTTCATGAGTGCAATCAATCTTCCTCTAAGACTATTGTAAAAGGACATTTTATCTGGGTGAGCTCTGCAAATTATCCACAAAGTTTTTGAGTAAGGTTGCACACATATTTTTATTCCTAATCTTCTAATGAGTGATAAGTATGTTTGTGGATGTTATGGCTCGCACAACAGGAGAAAAACAAACAGACTCTTGAGGTCTTTAACTCCAGATGCTGCATCCTTACAGAAGTCTTTTTAGTGTTTCATACAGCTGTCTTTTACAGTGAAGTTTCATCACTTCCCTGGGAAATCTTGTATATGCAATAAAAAGAAACCTGACTCATGTTCTCTGAAGTCAAAATGTGAGGGAGAAAGAATCAGGATGGAGCATATTTTTTTGTGGAACAGAATGTGAGGTACAGTGCAGCTTACAGCTCATGGGATTTTTCTAATACCCTTCTCCAGTTTGTTAAATTCTGCCACTGACCTTTTAGAAGGTGAGACTCACAGGGCAACTTAAAATAAGCTTGTTGCATAGATAAGGATTGTGTTATGTGGCAAATTACTAATGTGTCTTCTCGTGGTACTCACTAATAATATGTAATTTTTGCAATTAAGCATTTCCTCCTTTGATTACTTTCTGTGTCAGTCTTCTCTCTCCTTCCACCACTGTAGTCCAATGTTGCTTTTATCCTTTTTCCACACTGTGAATATGACCTCATTTACTGACTTGCATATCTCCATTAGGCTTTCCTATTAGATGTCACAACAGATTAGAGGTGATCAATTGTCTGAAAAGACAGCAGAGCTTACTGTACATGTAGGATTAAAAAAGCAACCAAACAAGAGATATAGCAGTGCATGCATGCAAATGTGTGCTGATCACCTATTTAATTCAGACTTGAAAGGAATATATCCATTAGACAGACAAATAATAATAAAAATAAAACAACTAATTGAAAGCTTGTTACAGACTAAAGTTTCTAAGTTGTATTTCTACATGTAGCAAATTAATTTTACAGCATTTTTCATTAAATTTGGTCACATCAGTTAATTTCTGTGTTTGAACATGCATGCAAGTTGCATACTGGAATGTGGATCCTGTCCCAGGCAGCAAATACTCTTGCAAGTGGTCCAGTATCATCGCTCATACCAGGGATTTTATTTTGCATTTATTTAAATTAAAATAAGAAAAAAAAATCACTCAGACAATGTGTCTTTCTAATAGTCACATCTAGCAAAAAGACACAAAGCAGTGAAATCAGATTTTGGTTGTTACAGCACTTGCAGAACTATTTGCAAAATTCAGCTTAATATGTATTTTTAAAAGTAAGATATCAATTTGCCAGCTGCTTCGATTCTGGCTAAATATGAGTTATTGCAAAGGTGAGCATTGTGGTCATTGATGTACCTGGCTCATATTAGGAAGATATTAGTAAAAAATATAACTGAAGTAAAATGTAACTGCAGCAAATCCTTGAGGGATTAAAAGAAGAAAAACTCAATTTTACATAGAAATTCTTGCAACTTCTGTTTGTTTTGGGAGGATTTCAACGAAACTACAAGAAACAGAAAATTAACTAACTAACTAAAAAGTCCTAAAATGAAACAAATTTTATATCTACTGTGTATTTGACTATGTTTTCATATGCTTGCTTGTTTGCTTTGGAAGGTGTATTTCTTGACTTCTGAGTAAGTGTTTTGAGAGGATTTCAATGAAAGTATAAGAAGTAGAAAATTAACTAACTAACTAACAAGTCCTAACATGAAACAAATGTTAGATCTACCTTATATTTGACTATGTTTTCACATGATTGCTTCTTTGCTTTGGAAGGTATATTTCTTGATGTACCATAAATCTTCATTGATGATCTGGACGAGGGCATCGAGTCAGTCACCAGCAAGTTTGCAGATGACACCAAGCTGGGGGCAGATGTTGGTGGGTTGGAGGGCAGAAGGGCTCTGCAGAGGGACCTCGAGCACCTGGACAGATGGGCAGAGTCCAAGGGGATGGCTTTCAACAAATCCTAGTGCCGGGGGCTGCACTTTGGCCACAACAACCCCATGCAGAGCTACAGGCTGGGGTCGGAGTGGCTGGAGAGCAGCCAAACAGAAAGGGATCTGGGGGTGCTGATTGACACCCGCCTAAACATGAGCCAGCAGTGTGCCCAGGTGGCCAAGAAGGCCAATGGCATCCTGGCCTGCATCAGGAATAGTGTGGCCAGCAGGAGCAGGGAGGTCATTCTCCCCCTGTACTCTGCACTGCTTAGGCCACACCTTGAGTACTGTGTCCAGTTCTGGGCCCCTCAATTTAAGAAGGACATTGAGGTGCTTGAGCGTGTCCAGAGAAGGGCAACGAGGCTGGTGAGAGGCCTCGAGCACAAGCCCTATGAGGAGAGGCTGAGGGAGCTGGGATTGTTTAGCCTGGTGAAGAGGAGGCTCAGGGGAGACCTTCTTGCTGTCTACAACTACCTGAAGGGTGGTTGTGGCCAGCAGGAGGTTGCTTTCTTCTCTCAGGCAACCAGCACCAGAACAAGAGGACACAGTCTCAAGCTGTGCCAGGGGAAGTTTAGGCTGGAGGTGAGGAGAAAGTTCTTCACTGAGAGAGTCATTCCCCACTGGAATGGGCTGCCCAGGGAGGTGGTGGAGTCACCGTCCCTGGAGGTGTTCAAGGCACGTTTGGACGTGGCACTTGGTGCCATGGTCTAGTCTTGAGGTCTGTGGTAATGGGTTGGACTTGATGATCTTTGAGGTCTCTTCCAACCTTGCTTATACTGTGATACTGTGATTATCTTCTATATTGATTGTCATAAGTAACACAACTTGGTGTTCATGGTTTTATAATCCTCTTCTAAAACTCTTTAAAATGTATATACCACTCCAATGTATCAAGGTAACAATGATAAACTAGTAAGTTAATATATTCAGAACAATAAATATTTTTCACAGATCTTAGTGTTTATACTGAAATTTCAAGGTTTAGGGTGGGGTTTTTTTTGTCATCTACAAAACAGCTTATTTTCAAAAGAGTGTCTCAGTTCTTCTCATGACAACTTCTGTCAGAACACAAAGACAACAGGTTAGTCCTATAGGAAACCATAATTTCCCAAAAATTTCACTGAAGAGCTGATTTGAAAATGGTTTTATTTGGGACTTTTCTTTACATTATCATGTTTATATTTGGAAGAAGGAAAAAAAAAAAAAAAAAGAAACCAAAAAAACCACCCCAGTATCAAAATTGTGCCTCAGACGTAACTGAATCTATTTGGATTATCAAAATAGAGGTGTTTTTTCAAGTTCTGCTGACAAAGTATATGGAAATAATTTAGGAATAAATTGTTCAATGCGCTTGAATGAGTACCAGCTGCTGACAACAGCAAATGTTACACAGTGTTACAATTTATTATGAATTTGGCCCATTCTGTGACTGTCATCTATCAGGTTACAATGAAACCAGCTGAAGACAACGATACTAGGTTTCAAATTGACTTGTGGAATGTACATGAATTCTCAGATCCAATTGATCAGGGTCTCACACTGTCACTGCCCATTTGGCAGCATGATGCTGGTGGTTTTGGTGGAGGTGTATCATCAGACCAGCTTTAAATGGATCTTGCTGCAAGTTTCTATTTTTCATTATTTTTCATAAGTAATCCAGGTTTAATTTTTCTCAAGAACAGATTTGCTTAAGTGGGTAAGAAAATGTGAAAGGAAGATGAACAGATAATAGCCAGTGTTTCTTAATTTCTTTTTTGTAATTGTGGTTTATGAAAGGTATATTCCTCTAAATTGTCTATATTTGCCATCCTTCAGAGTGCATGGTTAATGGCCATATGATGGGGCTGTGCTTGAGAGCAGATGAACTATTCTGGATTCTATCAAAGGTCCTTGATGACTAATATTCTGTCTCCAGTGGTAGGCAATTTCTGAAGTATAACCATCAGGATTGAGACACATTGATTCATAATTTTGATCAAGGAATATATTTAATGATTTTACAGAGTATTTTACAGGACAACTTGTACTTATATGCAGTTAATGTTCCATACAAATATATGAGTTTTGGGTTTTGTTGGGTTTTTTGGGGGGGTTTTGTTGGAGGATTTTTTGCTTTGTTTTGGGTGTTTTGGTGGTTTTTATGGTGGGGTTTTTTGGTGGTTTTTATGGTGGGTTTTTTTGGTGTTTTTTGTTGTTGTTGTTGTGGGTTTTTTGTGTGGGTTATTTTTTTTTTTTAATATCCAGCCCTCTTACATAAAGGGTACCATGAAAACAATAGATAACATGTTCTTAGAATCATAGAATCAGTTAGAGTTGGAAGCAACCACAAGGATCATCTAGTTCTAAACCCCCTGCCATGGGCAGGGACACCCTACCCTAGATCAGGCTGCCCAGAGCCTCATCCAGCCTGGCCTTAAACACCTCCAGGGATGGGGCCTCAACCACCTCCCTGGGCAACCCATGCCAGGCTCTCACCACTCTCATGCTGAAGAATTTCCGCCTCATGTCCAATCTGAATCTCCTCACCTCCCGCTTTACTCCATTCTCACCCTATTCAATTCTGCAACATAAATATCTGACCCATGATTTGACAACTGCTACAATATGAACACAATCAGAAAAGAGTGATTCCAGAATAACAGTTTAACTGTCTGTATAGTTGAACATTAGTTTTAAAGCTACTGGGAATCTCTGTTTTGCAGGGATCTTGTTTTCCATTAAAAAAAAACCCAACAAACTATAGATATGCAACATTGTATAAAGTGCTTTTCATTTTCTGTGTTGTGTTGGAAGGTTCATTTACATTTGAGGTTAAGTGTGAACGCACATTTAGTTATTAGATATAGTTACTGACCAATGTAGAGGCAGCATCAGAAAATTGTTTTCCATCATGCTTCAAAAATTTGGTGCTCTCATTTCCTTTCAATGAATTACATTGATCTCGTTACTCATTTTAATAAGCTATGACAATGTTGAGAGTTCTGAAAACATTCATGTAAGTATACATCTATATATATATCTAAATGCACATATATATACATGGANCCCATTGCCCTGTCATTGCAAGACCTTCTAAATAGTCCCTCCCCAGCCTTCCTGTAGGCCCCCTTCAGATGCTGGAAAGCCACTATAAGGTCTCTTCTCTTCTCCAGGCTGAAAAGCCCCAACTCCCTCAGCCTGTCCTCAAAGCAGAGCTGCTGCAGCCCTCTGAGCACCTTTGTTGCCTCCTCTGGACCCGCTCCAACACTTCCATGTCCTTCTTGTGTTGAGGGGCCCAGAACTGTACACAGTACTGAAAAAATACACAGAATCCTTGAAGTCTTGAGATCTTTGACACTCTTATAACCCTCAGAAGGACAAGACCTTTAGGGATGGTCATATGATCGGGAAGGAGGATCCTTTGTATCCCAAACTCAATTCACCCATCTTCAGACATCTTTGTAGAGACATCTCCATCTAGGCTCAGGAACTGTCTTCTCATTATTCAGTTTGAGGCCACTCACTACAAGAAGGACATTGAGTTGTTGGAGCATGTCCAGAGAAGTTCAATGAAGCTGAGTCTAGAGAACAAGTCTTATGAGGAGGGGCGGAGCAAGATGGGGTTGCTCAGTCTGGTGAAGAGAAGACTGAGAGGAGACCTTATTGCTCTCTACAACTACCTGAAAGGAGGTTGTAGTGAGGTGGGTGTTGGTCTCTTCATAGAACAAAAGGAAATAGCCTTGAGTTGAATCAGGGGAGGTTTAGATTGGATATGTGGAAAAATTTCTTTATTGAAAGAGTGATCAGGCATTGAAATAAGCTGCCCAGAGAGGTGGTAGAGTGATCGTCCCTGGAGGTGTTAAAAAAAAAGTAGATGTGGCACTTTGGGACACTGTTTAATGGCCATGGTGGTGTTGGGTCAATGGTTGGACTTGATGATCTTACAGTTCTTTTCCAAGTGAAACAATTCTATGATTCTATAAATAAGATCACATTTCAGTCTAGATACACAGTGAAACAGTCCTTCGCTCAAGAAATGCTACATCAGTGTATCATTCTGTCTAACTGCATGAAGGGAGAATAAAAAGATGTTTTGCTTTTCTGTACACTGATCAACTAGGCTCTTTGTAAGACCTCTGTTTTTTATATCTGCATTCTTTGTTATGAATATGGGGATGCTTTTGCACAGAACGGACAGATTTATGTTAAATGGAAATCAGCACATGTTCTGGTCAAGTCTGTCCATCTAAATATGTCTGGACATATCTAGATATTAGAATCAGTTAAACATTTGACTGATATGTAAGACTCCTGGAAATACTTTAGAATGCATTTTGCAGTCATTGGGATGCAGTTGCACTTGTATCATGTACAGGGCTTTTGATCAGCTGATTGATATTCACAGAGAGTTGCATTACACTTTCTTCTGCAATATCTTGTTAAGTGAAATTACGTATTGTGTGTATCATAAATCATCTCTGAGAAAATTCTACAGTGAGTATTTTGGGATTTGAAGTAACTAAGAAAATAGCAAATAGCTTGGTGACACCTGCTGTTGCAGCAACATTAAGAATGCTGTCAAGTAGAAGTAATTTTTCACGTAGCCATATTGAGGAGGCAGAGTCAAGGCAAAGTTAATCTACACTGCTTCTGTATTATTGGAATAGCTGTATGATGAAATAGGTTAGCCCAACAAGGGAAAGCCTTTCAGTGTATTGTGAAATGAAGCAGCTGGCTCTGATGTGAATTAATGCTATCTGGCTATCTTTTAAAGTTTTACACATATCATGTGCCTATGAAAACTTACTGCTGTAAAGGGTTAACCCTCCTGGGTGGGGGGAGTGGTCAGAACTTGACCCCACGTCTGTTCCACCCCAGGTGTAGTGTTTAGTCCACTCCCACTGCCTGTCTGGACCCCCTGTATAAACAGAGGAATTTCCTGTTGCTCTCTCTCTTCTCATGGACTATGTGCCTGATACCATCCTCNTTAGCAACAGAGAAACTCAAGAAGTGGAAGAGTACTGGAGTCTCTGAGTGGAGAGGTGAACATTCCAGGGACAGACCATCAAATGGCAACAATGGATAAGTTAATATAATTTCATTGGAGAATCAAAAGCTTTATGTCTGTAAGCACAGCTCATATCTTCCCTTTTGCTGCTTCTGCTGCACCTGCTGCTATCTTTCCCTGATGCTGTTTTGGCTGCTGCTTTGCTGCTGCTTGATCCCATCCCCATCTTCTCTAAGGTTATTATATTAGGTAATAGTTTATTCTGTCTATACTGTTATATTTGGGTTAAACTGTAAAAATACTATTTCATTTTTCTGACTTTCCAAGTTCTGAGTTGTAGTAAATTTATTCTCTTTCTGGAGCAGATTTATAACAAGTTATTGGGGCAAGGATCCACTCTAACCCATCACAAAATGTCAGGGAAAGAAACTGTCTAGATCTTACCTACACCTTCTGTTTCCTGAACCCTCTCTGAATTAGTTTGCAGTTGACATCTGCATGACCCCATCTGGAGTACTGCGTGCAGTTCTGGAGCCCCCAGCACAGGAAGGACATGGAAGTGTTGGAGTGGGTCCAGAGGAGGGCCACGAAGGTGATCAGAGGGCGGGAGCAGCTCTCCTATGAGGACAGACTGAGAGAGTTGGGGCTCTTCAGCCTGGAGAAGAGAAGGCTTCGAGGAGACCTTAGAGTAGCCTTCCAGTATCTGAAGGGGGCCTACAGGAAGGCTGGGGGAGGGACTATTGAGAAGGTCTTGTAATGACAGGACAAGGCAATGGGTTTGAACTGGCAGAAGGGAGATTTAAACTGGATTTTAGGAAGAAGTTCTTTACAGTGAGGGTGGTTTGTACTCAGAAGATGTAAATGTGATTATAAAAGTGCAGTGTTTTTTGTTCGTCTGCTACCCAATAGATTTCTGATTAGGTGAAATAAAGGAACTTTATATTATCAATTGAGTAATGCTGTGGTAAGCTCCATACTGGGCTGGTTTTGATAAGCTTCTGTTCTCAATTGAGGAGGTAGTGGAGAAGTTACTTCAATGAGTCTGAAAGCAAACTGAGTGGTCAGAGTTTGCTAGTTTCTGACTTGTGAGCCTTAATCTTAAAATAGTGCATGTCTGGGCAAACCTCAATTTTCCACAGGGTCTTTTGAGATTCAGTGTTCAAATGATTCAGCTACAGGTAACCCAGAGAGATGGTTTGCAAAATGATTTAGGTCTAGGTCATAGAAGGCTCATTTTCTTTTGCTCAAGTTTGGTGTTTTTCAATGTTGTCAGTAGTCTGTGGTGGTATTATTTTACTGAGATGATGTCAAAGCTTATTATCTGATGGAAAAGTGGAACTCAACCTTTATTTTGCTTCAATAGTGCAATGTAATTAAATCTCAATGGCATAAAAGGAATAGAAATTCTAAATGTCACCTGCAAAATCTTCCAGCGTTGATACTTTATAAATCCACTAATACAGCTGAACTAATTTAAGCCTGTATTAACATTGCTCATGAAGCATATCGAGTGTTTAATTGCAATGAGAAAAAGGAACAAATAATGAGAATAAGTTACCTAAATTATTTCATGATGAAATAATGTGATGGGCAATTAAAATATGCATTTAAGTGTACTCATTACATTGTCATTCAAAATTACCCAAGCTAAGGTTAAAGGTGTTATTAAAAGCATTAATTTAATTTGTTATATAAAAAGCAGATAATTATCATAAAATATTGCAAATGATAATGAGAAACACTTTAATGAAGTCTTGGTTTAATTAGTGGGGATATCATTATTACTTGCCTGTGGGTAAAATGACAGACTGTCAATATATTTTCTTTTCATTACGATTAGAGTCTTGGAGAGTTATTTAACAACTTATATGAAGAAATATAGGCTTACATTTATATCTTTGGGGTTGCATCTCATTTCACTCACTACAGGTTTATGATATTATAAAGATCTGATAAATACAGTTTCTGAAGATATTGTTCCAAGTGTTGCTTATCCTGTTTAACAACTCAGTGGGATGTAATGAAAAAGGAAAAATAATAATAAGAAAAAAGGTTCATGGAACTTGGAAAAACCTGTGAACCTTTGGCATTGTGAAGGCTTTTGGTCTTTTCAGACCATAATACAAAATTTATTAATGAAATGAAATTAATTAAAATTAAATGGTATTTATGTTATAGTAGGCTGTATCTCTAACTCAAACAAGGAGTTGTTCTGCAACACAAGCTAACTCAAGATACCTTTCTTGGTATCTCAACACTAAGAAATTTTTAGTAAGCCTAAATACTAAAGAAAATAATTGAGTTTTCAGTTTAATTTAGTTAAAAAAAATTACTTTCAAAGAAAATTCTTTTACATCCCCTGCATGAGAATGATGAGAATGACAAGGACATTATCCCTGTGATAGTTTTTCCGCTTACTTTCTGCCATTCATAGAATCATAGAATCATAGAATGGGAAGGTTGGAAGGAGACCTCAAGGATCATTTAGTTCCAACCCCCTGCCATAGGCAGGGACACCTCCCACTAGTACAGGTCAATCAAGGCCTCCTCCAACCTGGCCTTGAACACCTCCAGGGAGGGAGCAGCCACAACCTTCCTGGGCAACCTGTTCCAGTGTCTCACCACCCTCACTGGAAAGAACTTCCTCCTAACATCCAGTTTAAATCTCCCCTCTGCCAGTTTAAACCCTTCATTCCTTCATTTACTGCTTCTTGGAGATGGTAAATTCTGTAAGAAACTATCAGGTTGTTACTAAGAGCAATCAAAATAATGTGAGAAAATTCCAGCTGGCTGAGGCAGTTCTACCATCTTCATGTTTTCTGGTTACAGCATCATCTGTGAGGCTTTTCCTTAACAGCAAAAGGGCTGTATTTTGGGCACAATATTTCACTGTGAGGAATTTGGCTTAACTGCTTCTTTTAGTCAGTATTGTTCAGAAACTGGAGAATATTAAAACAATCAATCTCATTTACCGGCTTCTATTTTCCATATATCTTTTTTCTGTTTCAATTCCTTTATTTCTAACCTGCATATTTAATTCATAGTTAACATAGCAGCAAGGTAATGAATTCAGTCTTCACCGTTTACTGACTAATGCTTGCAGTCCAGTAAGCACATCTCATCTGGCATAAGCTTTTGTGTGCATTACTATACACTCGAAGTGAAATTTAAATTGGTGAAGGCTAAAGTGTCTTTTTTACTCCAGGACAAAGTGAACTGTGACAGGCAAGCTATTGCATGTATCCCTACAAGATATATTACAGCATCTTGAGTTGAAGAGAAAGACTGTAACTATAGAAAAGTGATCTTCAGGAAACTGGGTTATGTGCTTAGAGAAATGAAACCAATTCCTGATTTTTGGTAACAGCTACACTTTTCCACCAAGAGCTGCCCAAAAGTTTTAATTGCAACCTCATCTGTAACATAGCACTGAAATGAAAGTTTTTAAAAGAATTGTTTTATTTCAGTGAAATGGAACTGTAATAGAGCATATATATGAACTGTATTTTTAACAGCAGTTTTTGTTAGATTTCTCAAATTGGTTTCCTAGATTTTACTAGGTTAACAAGAGAAGAGGTCCTTGTGGTGATCTGATAACTCTACCATGCTCTGCTTCACAAGGGGCAGCCCCAGCTGAGCTGTCGCTTGAGATACACCTGCTCCAATTGACACTATGATTGTTTAAAAATAACAAAAGTAATTTAAAATAACCCATTTTATCTCACAGAACTAGGTTATGGTTGTGTCAAAACAAACATCCACATCTGTCTGATGAGAAATTGGGGCTGGAGGGTACACTTTTGATCTGAGTGAAAATGATATTAGATGGAATTCGATAGAAGAGAAAATGGATATCCACGTAGTGACACAACCACAGTTACTAAAGTCACTGTTATTTCAGGAATTCAGACTGCAATGTTTGACAGATATTTTCCATGCAATGGAGATATTTTAAAAATGTGTTCAATTAAAATATTATTTTTAAAGAAATAGTATTTCTTGTGGTTTTTTTTTTCCTAAAGTTGAATTGATAAATAAATCCATGTAAGTCACATTCTATGTAGTGCTTATAATATAACTTCATCATTAACTTAGACACTGCATGTGTTACTTAATTAGACATTCTCTGATGTCAAGGCAAGACAAGCAGCTCATTTTACTGTCTAAAACCAGTCTATTCAGGCATAGTGGCAGAAGAAGGGCAAATAGAAGTATGTTTTCTATTAACTGATCCATTCATCATGAGATTTCCTAAAATGGTGAATATTTCCCTATGCTTTTCTGAAAATACCCATCTGCCTAAAGTTTCCTCATGAGTCAGTTTGAATACTGTTAATTCCTGCTGAGCATATTAAAGCCCATTTGCCCCCACCCCATTTTCTTCACACATAGAAAATTATATTTATTTTTCTTTACTTCATGAACAGGCTTTTTCTTGTGGTTTCCAGTTTGGTTGCTTACTTATTAGACTTCATTTTCTCCCCAATGAACTTAACTATATCTTAACAGTTTTGTCAGTTGTGTGAGATATCTAACTCATCAAGGAATATGAGATGGCTGCTTATCTAGAATAAAAATGTCTTCCTTTTGGCCTCAGGATTTTATAATTTTATGGTGCATATCCTGCAAATTGCTGTGCTCTTAAAAGAGAAGTCATGTGTCCATTTGTGGAAGGAGGCTAGAATCACAGAATGATAGGGTTTGGAAGGGACCTCTAGTGATCATCTAACGCAGGTTCACCTAGATCAGGATTGCATTCAGGAGGGTTTAGAAAGTCTCCAGAGAAGGAAACTCAGCCACTCTGGGCAGCTTGTTCCACTGCTCTGTCACCCTCAAAGGAAAGATGTTTTTCCATATGTTGAAGTGAAATGCCATGTGTTCTACTTTGTAACTGAGGGGTTGGTAGCACTAGAGTATATGATGTTGACACTTCAGTGATACCTAGGCTGCTGGTATGCATGCGCTAACCATCAACTTAAGCACTTTGACTTACAATGCACGATGCCTCCTGTTCCTTTGTTTCATTCTCATCTAAGTAGTGCCTGAATAAGCTGCTTATAACTCTACATGGGTGTCTCCCAGTAGCATTTTTTAATGGATCAAAAGCTTACTTTTGTGTGATGGTTGGGAGTTCCCCGCCCCCCCCCACACTTTGTAAAATGGTCCAGACCAGGCTCAGCAGGCTGGAAGTTAAGGAGTGAAGCTCTATTTACAGCTCAGCACAATATACAAGCAGAGCTATACAATATATACAGGAATATTTACAGAAATATACAAGGTAAAGGTAATACAGAAACAAAACACCCCTCCCAGAAATCAGAGACCCCAAGAGGGGCTCCCAACCACCCTTCTTCCTTCTCCCCACCCCTATACCTTACCCCAAGGTTTGCCTTACGTGCAAGGTGAATTTTTTTTTGAGGATTGGCCAAGGGGGTTAGAAGAGAAAGTGATTAGTGAAGTTACTCAGCAGAGAGAAGCCAGAAGCTGCTAACAGCCCGAGACACTCTGCCCCAGAGACACCCACTGTCTTATCTAATGTTTATGCTCTTAGTTTTATCCATGTCAGCAAGCCTATGAGTGAAGTAGACATCACCATTGTTTCCTTTTCATAGCCTATAATATAATTCTCTCTATTAAAATATTCCAATTAGCTCAAACCAGCACATTTTGGAAAGAATCTCATGCTCCTACCTAATGTCTATGCTTTGATTTGCATTGACACTTTGGTGAATGCAAACCACTCTATGGTAAAACTGACCTGAAAGATGCACTATCAGTGATTGTCATCCTTGAATAGATGTCAAGTCTACAGAACCAGACCAGAGTTAGTCTGAAGTAGTAAACTCCTTGATAGAGTTTTAGAATAGTATACCTGATAGTATAAATATCAGCTCCTTAACACAGAAGTTTTCCCTCTGTGCGGGTCATCCAAGCTCTCAGCTCCACACTACTTGCTCACGTAAAAGGCAGCCAATGATTCAGTACTACATGTAGTTCTGATATCTGACTGGGTAGAAATCTCCACATCACTGAGTGCCAAACAGCACAGGTGTACTCTGTCCTTACACACAGCCGGGTACCTTCCAGATGGAGTTACAGCGCTTCATAAACTCGAGTGAAATAAATCACAACAAAATTGCCTCAAAGCTGATAATAACACTCAGGAGAAACCTTGAAGAGCCTGGGTTAGCTTTGTAGTGGCAGAGGTGTTCACTTTCTGATAGAGCAATGGCATTTTGCAGTTAACGAGAGACCGCTACTAGCATAGTCCTCTGAGAGAGAGGCGTTCACATTTTGTAGTTATAGACACGAAAACTTTCCAAGACTGTTAAAAATTGTTTCATTTCAGAGACTGGAACTAGATAAAGTACATGACCTGTTGCATGGGATACAATTAATGTAGGAACAGCTTGGCCATATCTGGAGCAATAGAAAGCAATTTTCTTCAGAAAGGTTAAAAAAATCCATATTGATCACTACTAAGTAGTAAAAATTTATTGCAGTGTTGTCAGTTGCTTTATTCCAAATCAATACAAATCTCACCAAAAGCTTCTTAAACGCAATAAGAATCGGACAAGGCCTTTTTGTCACAGATTAGTGTTAAAGCAATGAAAAGGCCCCTAAGGAAAAGTGTCTCTGACCAGAATGCCAGTTGTAGCCCATTTCAGCAGTCCTCTCTTTGGTATAGGACATCCTTATTGGCGTTTTGAAACCCTGAAGAAAAGATTAATGTTTTATTAGTTAACTAATGCAAATGTTAAGAAATGCCTAAAGACCTTGGATTTTGGACTGTTTCTATTAAGTTGTAGAAGTTGTTATATTTCATAAAAAAAAAATCAGACACATGAACAAGAATGAAAGTTTGGACAAAGAAGAAATATTCTTTCTGCTTACAATTTAAAGAAAAAAACTTTGATAAAGAAGTAATTTTAATCAGACTAAGTTCCTATGGAATGCTGAAATTAGCAAACACTGGTATGAGAGTAATACCTTTCTTCTTAGAAAGGCATTCTTGTAAACAAGAATTAGTACCACATTCAGAACAATTTCAGTTCCACTAAACATAGATTTAGATGGTGGTAAATTACCTCCCCAGAGCTCCACAATCGAATTTGATACAGCTAAGAACTAAAACATCTCTGTACTTTTATAACAACGATTTTTCAGGAATTCTAGCTGTGCTAGCATTTGGTCGATTAATTGGCATTACCAGAGTAGTTTGCATGAAAAGAGCTATTTTAGTTATTAAGTTATCATGTCCTTCATTATTTCTGCAGAAAATGTACACACACATTCATTAAAAATTAATGAATCTAGAATTAGTGATAAGTATCTACTTAACATGTTTTCAATCATGTATTTTTCATAGCTTGAAATGATCTCTTGGTTTCACTAGGGGCTGGGGAACTGAATGCTTGCAAATGTGCTGGCACAAATAATGCAAATGCTATTGAAAGAAAACAATATTTTAGAGCTTAAATCACTTAGAAGCTGTTAAAAAAAATCAGTGTTTGTCCTTTGTGTAAGACAGCCTCTGTGCAGTGCATCTCTTTATCCCTAGCTCTTTCAAAATATGCTTGTCAGCATCCTGAGTGTGTGTAGCTGCATCACTGTATACACACAAGCTAAGCCAATTCACACTTTTAGAACCAGACATTTATCTCACTTAAAAGACAGCAAATAATAGAAGGAAATCGCTTCCTAAACCTTCTCTTGGGTGTTTGTAATGATACAACTGCTGCTGCTCTGTTCCACCAAAAATTGAACAGGTTGTCTGCAATAGTAGCTCTCAAGCAAAAGAGCATGGCCACTTCCTTTCCTATGCAGAGGCTGATGATGATCATTTACCAGCTAACGAAAGATAACTGGCTCTTTAGAAGGCTAGGATTATTTTTCTTTATATTATTTTGTCCAATATTTAGTCTTTTTCTGCTGATATATAAGGTTTCTCATCGATCACTGCTTAAAAACATGCCTCAAGTGAGGCAGTGCATCTATAAATGAAAATACTGGAGAATATGGAGGAAGCCCTGCAGAGCAAAGAGTAAACTTTTCAGAATGCAGAGTTATAGAATATAAAGGGAAAAAAAAAACAAACCAAAAACCAAAAAAAAAGGAGGAAGAAAAAAAAAGTAAAAATATCACAAAAGCAAGTGAAAATACTATAAATGAGAATAAATTAAAATTAACTTCCCATTATCTCGGTGTTAATGTGTTAGGCAGCAGTTTAATAAGCTGCATCTGAAAGACAGAGAATTTTTGGGAGACTGCTGTATACCTATAAAAAATGCACCCACTGAGGCCTATTGATTCAACACAAGAACTCAAACCTCTGAATTGCTAATTGTGCATCTCTACAATGGCTTAATAACAGAGCTGGATTTCTCTTTCCCACATATGCAAATTTGGAAGCTTTCTAAAACCTTTCAGTTTTAATGAGTTTTCAGATAAGAAGGAACCAAAGCAGAGCATCACACTTCCAATGTGTACCCAAACATGGAAAGAAAAGATACTTTCCTCTTATCAGGTTGCAAAATGTAAATATAGCAGTGCCTAAATGTTAATTAGCAAAGAAGATCATGGTAGAGGAGAGCAGTAATCCACAGAACACAGGGGAACAAGCTGAGCCCTGAGAGTAACTGGCAGAGTAAAGAGAGATGTGGAAAAGGAACTGTACTGAGGATGTGGAAATGAATGAGACTGAAGCAGCGAGCGGCATGGAGGAAGAGATTCTGTTTTTAGAGCAACAAAACTAATTTTCAGAAGTTCACAGGGGAAAAATGTCCAAATGAAAATTCAGAAAAAGCAGAATTCAGAATGTATCTAAACAATCAGTCCTTCTATAGACAGCAGGTTAACCATCTCATGCAAATGACATCAGTGCCTGGCTGTATCAGGACTCTCTGGCTTCAGAGCCACTTCAAACATACTAGCTGAAACTGTGCAATCCTCCGTAGAGTTCTTGGCTGCAGAAGCCATCCTCTCAGCTATCCTCTGCCAGTACTTGATTCCTGGTAGTAGCAGTCATCTTTCACTGACCTCTTCTGTGTAACTACGAGTGGTTTAAATGTTCAGTTTAGTTCAGCTTTAGAAGAAGTCAGTAGCTACTAGTCATTCATGGTTTAAACTATTCAGTTAAGCTCAGCTTTAGAAGTCAGTAGCTACTAGTCATTCATGGTTTAAACTGTTCAGTTAAGCTCAGCTTTAGAAGAAGTCAGTAGCTACTAGTCATTCATGGTTTAAACTGTTCAGTTAAGCTCAGCTTCAGAAGAAGTCAGTAGCTACTAGTCATTTATTGGAGACTGCAACACTTCCATACTGCCACTGTTTTGCAGGTTTCACTGCTTTTCATCTTCTGCCTAAGATGAGAGGCCAACCTCTTTATTTCATTTTACACTAGAACAGAACAGGAGATGAAAAACCACTTTGTCAGGTAACAGTTTAGATAAATGAAGGCAGTTCAGTCACAGAAAATTCCAAGTCTGGTGCTACATAAGTTTATCTAGTGATAGACATGTTAGATACTGGCCAGTTTTAGAAGAAGTACAATATAGAAAGTTAAGAAATGGACAGTAAGAATTTAATGTCTGAGGTGCTGACAATTCATCAGTGAAGCCACTGACCTTGGAATGTCTACGTGTTAAAAGAGTCAGAACTAATTCCCATTCTCAAATATATGAGCAATTTGCAAACACATGAGAGGTTGAAATCAATTGCTACCATTCAGACTGGTTGTCATGCTTTTCTTTTTTAATTTTTCTGTCATTTTTGTCTTCTTTTTTTTTTTTTTTATTTGGGGGTTTGTTTTTTTTTTTTTTTTTAAGTAAGTGTGTAATGTGTATGTCTTTGTAATAAATACAATTTCCAGACCCAGTCCTTCAGTCAAGTGCTCAGGGAAAATATAATGCAAATGAAACAAAAGATACTAAACCTTTAATTCACATGTTATTTTTCTTCAGCAAGCTAAAACCAGAATTCTTACACTGAAGTCAATGGCAAAACTCTTTGTAGAGAGGGTGTTGTGGTTTAGATCCAGCTGACAACTGTGCCAGTTACTAACTCCTCCTCTGCCTCAGTTAGATAGGAAGGACAATTGGGGAAAAAGGTAAACCCCTGTGGATAGAGATAATCATAGAATCAGAGAATGGTAAGGTTGGAAGNCCTTCCTGTGCTGGGGGCTCTTATAGAACACCACAAAAAGAAAAGAAACAACAACAATGACAATAATTCTCATTAAATAATACATAAAATGAGGGATACATAATCCAGATGCTCACTACCCAGAACCCACAGCTCCCACCCAGCTGCTCCACCCACTCAAAGTGCACGTTCTTCCACAGCCAGCTCTCTCCTCCCTTGTGTATGAGAAGGACATATGGATGTGAGTATGGTATTGAATACCCCCACAGGCTGGTTAGGGTGGCTCTCTGACTGTGGTCCCTCCCAGCTTCCTGTGAAAATAAAACTTATCCTAGCTGAATACAGGGCACAAGGTTACTTAACTGAATTTGACATTGCTTTTCTTAGCAGGCTTGATCAAGCTCATTAGTGAGTGAGACCTTGGTGTGGTTCATGCTAACGGTGAGACCTTGGTGGGTCTTCAGGGCAATTAAGGGATGTCTCAGAGCACACTGATTGATAAGACTAGATCTTTCCTAGGTCCCAGGCATTATTTGGAATGTATTTTCCAGCATATATTTTTATGTTTCTAGTACATTTATGAGACACTGCAGATGGTTTGTAATCTTCTCAACTGTTTTCCTGTCACCATAAAAACAATACTTCAGTTTAGTAGGTAGGATAGGGAGGTATTGGGAAGAAATTAGTCTAAAAAATAGTTATTTTATCATAAATACACTAGAAGATAAGAAGAACTTGTAACTAAGATGCATCTTAGGAGGCTGCTTCATTTCACCTTTCAGTTAGTAGCTACTAGTTGTTTGAAAAGGCTACCAGAGTGGGTTTTCAGCGCTTTGGAACAAGCAAATAGTAAGTAAGTAACTAAGCAAATTTTTTCAATCAAGCAAATAGTAAGTAAATAAGACAGCAAATATTTTTCCTAACTCCCTGATGAAACCCAGGGATTTAATTAACTGAATACACAATTTTCATTGTAAAATTATCCAGTTCTGGAGCCCCTATTACAAGAAGGATGTGGACATGCTGCAGTGTGTCCAGAGAAGGGCCACGAGGATGCTCAGAGGGCTGGAGCACCTCTGCTATAAGGACAGAGTGAAAGAGTTGGGGTTGTTCAGTCTGGAGAAGAGGAGCCTCCAAGGTGACCTTCTTGTGGCCTTCCAGTATCTGGAGGGGGCTAAAAAAAAAGCTGGGGAGGGACTTCTTAGGCTATCAGAGAGTGCCAGAACTAGGGGGAATGGAGCAAAGCTGGAGGTGGAGAGATTCAGACTGGATGTGAGGAGGAAGTTCTTCAGTATGAGAGTGGTGAGAGTCTGACATGGGTTGCCCAGGGAGGTGGTTGAGGCCCCATCCCTGGAGGTGTTTAAGGCCAGGCTGGATGAGGTTCTGGGCAGCCTGATCTAGGGTATGGTGTGCCTGCCCATGGCAGGGGGTTTGGAACTAAATGATCCTTGTGGTCTCTTCTAACCCTGACTGATTCTATGATTCTATTCTATGATTCTAAATAAGCACACTATGGTAGAACTTAATGAAAATGTCTACTACTCATTCTACCTTCTACTGAGAACCAGAGCAAACACAGTTCTTACAGAGGAGATGCAGGCAAAAATACATTGAAAGTGTTAATCGAGCCAAGTTTGTTATAGTCAATAGTGGATATGCAGAAATGGGCTTGAGAGACTTATTTAGTGGGAGGACTGCAGGGACAGCTATTTTATTGACTGCTGCTCTTGTGGAACAAAACACAGGAAAGAGGATTTTTGTAAGGCATTTGTAAGCCATGACTGTCTCTTTAGATGGTTTTGTTGTATTAAAGGCTGGATTATGGAAGCATCCTTATGTTCTGTGATGAATTAAAAAAAGATTTGCTGCCTTGGATAACTGGAAGTCATGCAGTCCAATACTAAGTAACATCTGTTATGTACTTTTATGCCACTTGCAGATTGTAAAACACGTAGTGGGGACCTATTGAAAAGAAGGCAGCTTTCAAGGTCCAAAACATAATAACAGGTAACAGATGTTTTGGTCAGATGGTTAAACTAAAATACACAGGTTTTTTTTTTACTGGTGTCTGAGACAGCAAAGAAGACCAGAATTTATAAATTAACAAACATTTTATTCAGTGATTTACTCAAAAACCTCCACAGAACACATACCAACATTACCAATAAATTAAATGTTATTTTCACCAATTAATTCTGTTTTAGGTGTTTGTGAATGAATCCTCAATTTCCACTTGATTGGCCCACGCATTTCTGTAAGATTACCAGACTTTCTGTATTTCCAGTAAGTTAATTAGTATTGGGCAATTATGGATGGTTTGTATGATTTCAGTATGCATGTTGTATATTTATAAGCATCTTCTGCTGTGTCTAGTTAGGCAAATGGGAACATGGCTGACTGAATTTTTTTTTTATATTGCTACAATATTATAAGTTCTTCCTATTAAGCTACAATGCTCCTTTTAGCAGCATTCATTCTAATTTAAACTGCTTGTCTTTAATTGACAAAGTAGTTGTAGAAAGCCATGAATATGTCCTCCAGAGTTCTCTGAAATTTCAAAGAAGCAGGAATCTGAATATTTCACAACAAATCTGCTAGAGAAAGCAGATGAGTTCATTTAGTTGTTTTTAAGTGGCTATCACTACTCAAATGGCCAGCCTCTGGGCAGCCTGTTACAGTCCTTACCACCCTCTTAGCAAAGAGCTTCTCCCTTACATTTCATCTACCCTATTTTAGTTTAAAGTCATTACCCCTTGTGCTGTCACGAGAAGCCCTTGTAAAAAGTCCCTCCACAGCTTTCTTGTAGGCCCCCTTTAAGTACGGGAAGGCTGCTACAAGGTTTCCATGGAGCCTTCCCTTCCGCATCTTGAACAACTTCAATTCTCTCAGCTTGTCTTCAAAGGCATCACAGAATCATAGAATATGAGGGGCTGGAAGGGACTTTGAAAGATCATCTAGTCCAACCCCCTCCCAGAGCAGGATCACCTAGAGCAGATCACACAGGAACACATCCAGGTGAGTTTTGAATATCTCCAGAGGGGGAGACTCCACAATCCCCCTGGACTGCCTGTTTCAGTGTTCTGTCACTCTCCCAGGGAAAAAAAACAAATCCTCCTCATGTTTACATGAAACTTCCTATGCCTTAGCTTCCACCCATTGCCCCTTGTCCTGTNCTCTGATCATCTTTGTGGCATTCCTCTCATCTCTGGACTTGCTCCAACAAATCTTTGGCCTCCTTACACTGGGAGGTCCAGAGCTGAACAGAGTACACTAGATAGGATCTTGTGAGAGTGGAGTAGAAGCTGGTCATGCTTGTGGTGAAGCCCAGGAAATGGTTGGCTATTTGAGACGTCAGTGTACACTGCAAAGTCACACTGAGTTCGCAGCAGCCAACAGTCACAAAATCTTACCTGCAGATCTATTCTCAATCCACTTATCACCCCTTATGGCCATATTTGCCTTTGGGAATGCCCCAATCAATGTGCAGGACCTTTCACCTAGGCTTGTGGAAGTTCATGAGGTTTGCATGGTTCCAGCTTTCAAGTCTGTCAGGGTCCCTTTGGACAGCATTGCATCCTTCCTGCTTGTCAGCTGCAGCACACAGCTCAGCATCATTGGCAAAGTTGCTGAGGCTGCACTCAATCCCACCATCCACGTCACCAACAAAGAAGTTAAAGAAGGCCAGTCCCAGTACTGACCCC
This sequence comes from Ramphastos sulfuratus, assembly GCA_013399055.1. NCBI lineage: Eukaryota > Metazoa > Chordata > Aves > Piciformes > Ramphastidae > Ramphastos > Ramphastos sulfuratus. The sequence goes on along the minus strand of WBNM01000100.1, from coordinate 24,853 downwards.
TGAGCAATACCATTCTATAAAGTGTAGAAGACTATAAAAGGCAACAGGTTCTCAGAATGAAAATGTGGAAAGAAAATGTGGATATTCACATAGCACAGTCGCTTGTTTACTATGATTTATAAACATAATTTAGTTGATAAAGTATTGCTGCATCCATAAAACATGATTCTGTTTGCCCTGTTGTGTTTGCTGTCATTGCTACTTTACTTCAATTGATGCACTCAGTCTCTGCGTCCTTGGCAATGGGGAATCTGATCTGTCTCTTGATCCCCACAGCACAACCCAGAACTTCTCTGAAATTATTTTATCTGGTCATGCCTTCCGCATGATCATGTGGAAGATTTTTCATTATTTTTATTTGAAAATCCACTACACGTTAAAAGCGAGAGTTAAAAAACCCACAAACCAAACCAAACCAAAAAACAAACCAACTAATTTTTTCCCCTTTTAAATTCCATTTGCCTAGATTCATGTATTTTCATGTGTCAGATTCTCCAACTGAAAGTGTGCATAGAATTTTTAAAAAATAAACATAAGGTATTGCTTATCAGAGCCCTGCAGGTTGATCTCTATCCTTCCCCATGGTAACACCTTTTCAGCACAGTAGCAGCCAACAGAGTAGATAATGGAGCACTTCTGAACCTGGAAATTAGATGCTGTCTGCCATGACTAAAAAGAAAAATGTCTTGGTGGAGGAATACGAAGAAAAGAAGTTAATTTTTGTTTGTGGGTTTTAAAAAAGGCAGGTGGAAAAACACAGGAAGTCACCACTAAAGAGAGAGATGTGCTCATGAAGTTAGGGTGACCATAAAACAGATCAACCTATACAACTGTTTGAAAAGAGTGATACAGATTTTTTTCACTCAGTTAATAAGTATAACTTTCACTTGAATTCTTTTATTTGAAATCAGTGATTGGCTAAAGAGACAGTCTCTTGTTTCTTGTTTTGCTTAAAATTCCTTAACCAAGTTATCTCAGCATGTAGGGAATTATTTTATGCATCTATTGACAGAGGTACTGCTGTGCATATATCGATGCTTCTTGTATACACTGGCAATATTTACAAATAACAATGTGAAATGAATAGGTGACTTTTTCTAAGAAGAGAATAAAAAAAAAAAACCAAACAAACCACTTATGGACAATTATATGGTGTAAATGAATGAGTTATTTTCTAAAAATAAAAAAAAACCGAGGGTTTCTATTTCATCATCATGTGTATGTACCTATTAATGAATCAACTGGTTTACAGAAGAGAAGAGAAAGATTAAAGCCACTATTTTGAAATGCAAACAGTCCTTTGATTTTTCTATCAGTTCAGGAACGTTTTATGCTTATAAAGTACAAAGCCAAATGAATTTGCTTGGAATTTCTCCGTGGTGGTAGCCGATGTCGGGCAGTAATATCCGTTTTCTGATTGACAGCTACAGCACTCAAATTCTGTCTCTTATAATACAAACACCTCACCGAATCTTTCACAAATAGATGTAGTCTCCTTCCCTTTATTAGCTTTCTCATCCCATAGAGCTCAGTCAGTATAGGAATCATTCCTGTCCTTTAGAAAGAAGTAGATTAGTCCATTTCCTCATGGGGGTTTGCAAAGTCCTTCAAGAGACGTGACTAGAAGAGGAAGAGGCTGAAGATGGTGGCCTAAGGGAATAAACTGCTGACTTGATAAATCTTTGGGTCTTAAGAGGTCATCTCTTGATGTCTGAAAGAAAGATTGACTTACTACCAAATATGAGGAGTAGTCTTTATGGCTTTATGAAAGGGTTTTTAAGTAACATAGAAAACATTCATATGAGATACTTACAAATGTTCTACAACTACAGAAACTGTTTCCCTTCCCAGGACTTACAAAATTCTCTTAAAGGGATATATTCCTTTTTACTTTGTGTACCTGCTGGCCAAGAGATGTGCAGGGAATTTTAATGAGTTTTTGCACTAACAAATGCAGCTGTGAAATGGAACATGAAAAAATCTGAAGCTCTGTGAACTTCTCTTACATATGACACCTCATAAAACTTAGAGAGTATAAAAGCAGTGAATAATGTATCCCTAATGAAAATTCTGATGTTTCATATCCATTGTCCCGAGATGAAGAATCAGTTGCAAGTAGGAACAGATTAAATTCAATTGTTTTTCTTTCTCCTGAAGTGTTCAGTAACTTAGAAAGTTTTACTTTGTCATGGGAGAATCTGCATATATTTGGCAATGGATTGCCCACAACCATTTGATTTTTATCAGTCCTTGCTGCTGGTAGGTTCTAAAAACTGGTAGCCAGACCTTTAGCTATGGAAACTGAAGAGCTGCATCAGGAATCAAAGAAACTATTTCTCTGTGGTTGTTTTTTTGTTTGTTGATTTGGTTTTGTTTGTGTTTCCTAAATATTTGGTGGGGTTTTTTTTGTTTGCTTGTTGTGATTTTGGTGGGGTTTTTTTGGTTGGTTGTTTTTTTTTTCCCTTTAATTTAATTTTATTTTAAATGTAATATACAGGTAGGAGCTGCAGACAAAGAAGCATATTCTACCCATCTTCAGACTTCAATTTAAGAAAGTTTCACTTTCAAGACAGCCAGACCACCCTGTTTTGACACTGTCTGTGAAGGGTTGAGAGTTGAGTCTAGATTAGAACATACATTTTCAAAGGAGTTCCCCTTCAGTGGATATCCTGCGTTCGTTTTTGGCTTATATTAAATCTAATGGTAGATTATGCTTTCTGTAGCTTGCCCTTGGCAAATTTCCTGCTGCTGCTTAGTGCCCAGAGTCCACAAAAGCACTGGCTGCTTCTGGGAGCTTGTGCAAGTAGAGAAGTCTGCCTAAAAAAGGACTCATTACTTGGGGGAAGTAGCAAAGTGCTACTTTTTCATGTGATATGCTCAAATTCTGATAATTTCCGGTTGATCAGGGAGGTAGGTTCAGATGCAAATTCCAGACAATTTTGGGAGCTGATCTCAATTTAAATTTGACACTTGAGAGCAAATGTACATGTTGCTCAGGTATACTATAGCATGCAATCTGTGAACAGAATCTGTGACTTTCCTCCATTAGCGGACTTCTCTTAATTTTTTATTGTTAGGGTCTTACATGGTGAAGTGGTTTGGTATTTTTAAGTAACAGCTGGCAGGACAAGCAGTTGTATACAGTTATGTTTTGGGTTTTTTTGAAACATTTCTCTCCTGAGAGCTCTATAATCTAAGTCCAGATTGCTGCTATTCTCTCCTGACAGGCTGGCAGGGAAGTATTGATCCATCATGGAAGATGTGATGAAGTGACAACAGCAGGGACTTTTATTTGCTCGACTCAGAAAAAAAAAAATAGTACCAGACAGCTGTGTTAGCTAATCTCCCATACTTCAGGAGGAAGAAGATGTGCAAGGAACAATGCAAATTATATGTTTGATCATTGCCTCCATTACAACTTGGGTAAGAATGCACTCACATTAAAGCTGTCTTGCTGAGAGAAAAAGCACTATAAGTTGCTGCATTTTCATGTTCATATGCAGTAAGATTGAGAGAAGCACTTGGGGCCTATTCCCACAGTCAAAACCAACTGCAAAGGGATGCTTCATTCAGAGAGTCCATAGAACATCTTGCCCACACTCTAACAGAGGCCACTAACCACTGCAAATATTTAGGAAAAATGTGCACTCTAAAGAAGGGAGGTTAAAAATCACAATTATAAATAGAAAGGTATTGCTTTTTGTCATAGTAAAAGGTAAGATTGAAATAAAAAGGAAGAGAGAGCAGTGCCTGGGAGTATTAGCAATAGTCAGCACTGAATAAAAGCTTGTTTTTACAAAATCTTTGGCAGAACACAGATTGACACAATCTTTTTTAGGAAAAAAATAGCAGTTTTTCATAGCAATACATATGATTCACAAGTGCAATCTGTATTTTTTTGCTCAATAGTTCATTGTGTTCTGCATATGCTGCCAAAGAAACCCAACAAGTGCAATGACCTCAAAAAACAATCTGTGTCTTAGAGAAGAAAAAAAAAAAATCTATTTGCACTCAGTAGGTATATATGAATTCCAGTCCATACACATGAAGAGCAATTGTTCTGATGCCTAGATCTTGATTTTCACATTTTATTTTACTTTGTGTTATGCCATGCCCTGTTAAACTGCAGTTCTACAATGCTCTATGCATATGGCTGTGTTGCTGCATCAGGCAGACTGCAGTGAAGACAGCCAGCTCACAAGTGCTAAAATTAGGGCAAAAGAATGTTATATTGGGGAATAGGCATGATCACATGTCAATTTTTTATAAAAGTGAAACCACAAAGTGTTGCTGGCTGAGGTTAGCAAAGGCTGTGACCAGAACATGGAAGTACTCTATGAGACAAGCACATTACATGTACTGCAGAGTTCTCTAGATTGTTGTTCTGCTTTCTTTGCAAAACACTTGTGGCTGTAAGGTATCTTGCTCTCTCCTTACTGAGAATCTGAAATGCAAGGAGAGATCCTTAACACAGCTTGATATTGTTTTGTACACTGAAGTTAAAAAAAAAAAATCCATTTCATTGGACAATATATAACCATCACCAAACGACGGTATGTGATATGCTTAATATCATATGAAAAGTATCGAAGTTGTGTGACTTTATTCTTCTTAATCCCAGTCCTTAAACTCTTTAATCGGACTTTATTTGTAGCCTAGTTGCCATCTTTATGACTTTCAGCTGCTGCAGTCTGATTTTTAAGAAAATTCATCTCAGTTGTTATTAGCAGTACAGAAAAGAAAGAGGAGAGAGGAAGACAGGTCATTCTCCAGAAACGCTTGTCACCTTGGTTTTCGTACCTCTGAAATTTGCCCTCCATATCCGTCGTGACAGGCCCAAGCAGGTCAAAGTAGGCTTATACATGTCCTGGCTCGCCCAGGCATGATTTTCTGCTCTCCTTCTGTCAGTTTTGGGGAGAAGCAACCACGGGAAAGAGAACAAAGAACCTGGAGCCACTGGGTCTGGGGACCCTGGCGCTTTGCAGCTTGCGGTAAACAAGGTACATAGGCTCAGCTTCTGCCTGCCTTGTGCAAGGTCTGTGTGCTGCCCTAAAAAGGGTAAAGCAAGCCTATGGCTTCACATAATATGGTCAAGCTTGGTTAACTGCCATCCTGATTTGCTATTCTGTGTCCAAAGGCCCATAAGTCTCGGGTTGTATGGATAAAAGGAGATGAGCAGGTAGCACAATGTGTGCTTTGCCATTATATCCATGCGTTCTGCTGTTATATTCATGCTGCTTTATGTTCTGAACTGCCTGGAAACCACGTTCCAAGAGCTTACCAGGAACAGGCTCTAAATGCCTCCATGCAATCGCCCTACACAGCCAGTGTGACACCGTGCTCAGACTGCACATCACAAGACATCCTGCCTGCACCTGAAAGTCTCCTGCCAAGATGGGAAGTCCTGGAGATACACAGATCATCCAGAGGAGATCAGGAGCAGGTCAGAGATGTCTGCCTCCTTTCCCCAGCAGCCCGGGAAGAATCAGCGAATGACAAGAATTCCCTGAAAGCATTTGGGTACTGTCTGAAGCTGTAGCCAGCCCTGCCAGTCGGAAGATAATATGTTGTGAGTAAATACCTCAAGCCTCTTGTAATTCACCATTGCCTTCTGCCATAAGAAGAAAGGAGCTCCTTGAGTCCGTCTAGTGGGTAAGCTGAGTACTGACCACAAGAGGTACACTAACCTCAGGAACCTTCTCTTCCAGTTCAATCAAGTTCATGTTATATATATTTATCAGTGATTTCTAGATCCTGTTATTAACCTGTATATAAAATTTCCATGACTGATGCAAAGAACCCATTATTATTAAAATCAGTGATCGGGATGGTGAGAGTTCTGAATATTGAATATTAATACACAATATTAATTTTTGAAAATATAATCTTGCAGCAATTAATAACCCCTGCACTACAATATCTCACCTGTGTGGCAATAGAACAGCTGTGCCATAAAAATGGCTTAGAAAGATTGCATTAGGTAGATACCTAAATCAACAAAGCTCGATTAGTCACTTACTTGCCTGCTGACCTCCTCGTGACTGTGCTGCTGACAGTGTGCAGAATCACTGCCTTACTTGCATCCTCTGACTTTGACAAGAAAAGGCTTTCCTTGCTGGCAGCATGGATGTCTTTAATTGACACACGGCAACAATGAAGCAAATAGTAGTGTGTATATTAGACTAATTGTAGTGTTTAATGGTTCTGGCCTAAACACAAAATTATCCTGAAGAGTGAGTAGCATTTTCTAACTTATCTACCCATGTTTTTTAATTAGTGTGATTTATGGCATACCACAGAAATGAAAAGCTATTAAGAAGTCCTTCTTAAAAAATTCTAATCTTGGCTTAGTTCTCTGGATTGAAGGAAAGTGTAATGTCAGCTTAAAAAAGGCTGAAATGAGAAGTAAGAAAGGAATGAAAAATAGTAGCAATATCCAGCATCCTCGGCTGAAGAATGGTTTTGTATATGACTACTTTACATCCTCTGTTTGAAAGGTAAGAGAATTTAATTCTGTTCCTCTGCAGAAAGCACATGAAAAATGTATTTCGAAGGACACTCTTAGGAAACTCTATCTTAATGCTGTTAAAACTTCAGCTTTGTATGAAACAGCCTGGAATGCTGATTGAGAAATTTACTTTGGGAAAATGAAGCATTTTCTGAGAGAACCAGCCTGAAAGTCAGGAAAAATTGATTCTGTAATGATGTGCTCTTACTACTACTTTGTTTTTGTTGTATTAAACTGTTGATGTAGATAGAATCGTTCAGTCTGATGTTGTTGCAGCAGAGTCAAAATTGATCAATGTATCATTATTGATCAGTTTCTTTCTGATTGGCTTAGCAAATCTGTGTGCTATTTCTAGCCTCACACAGCCAATCTAACCCATCCAGAATTAATTTAAACAAATGGTTGTGTCTGCTAGCACATAAGGTTACAAAAGAAGTAGATTATATAAAAATGAGCTAGACAGTAAAGTGATTGCATATATTTGTGTATCAAACCATTTAGTGTGTGCTTAAAATTGTGCATGAAATTAAAATCACACTTAAATCTAGACATTAAAAAAAAAGGTACTTTGCTTAGTCACAGTCATGGTAGTTTAATATCCTCTCTGCTAAGCTCAATTTATTCAAACCCTTTTAAAATTACAGTTTCTAGGAACCATACACTAAACCCCTGTGTATTTCAGTATTTTCCAATTGAATCCACGTAGGTGCTTTATTTATAAAGTTCTTAAAATAGATTGGAATATTTTATAGTATTATAAAAAGGTTCATTGCAACCACTGCATTTAGCATAATCCAATGAAATAATATTAGACCCACGCTTTACTTACTTTTGATATATCTTTACATGCTTTGTAAATCACATTTAATGAATATTTGTGATTCTGTTACTGCATTCTCAGTTACTCCAGGAGCCTTATGCACATGAAGCAGTCTGTTTAGGTTTCTTTTTTCCTCACAAGTTTAGTAAAATGATATTTTACACCTAGTTAATGAAGATACTATCAGCAAGCCACTCTAAGGTCATCATCTTAGATTGTTTTTCACATCCAGTGGATAGCATTACTGAAAATCTGATTATTTTATTAATTGCATGTCTTTCCCTGCCTGGTTTCTGTGTGGAATGACATCTAATGATGAAACTGTGTCACAGAACAAGTCTTTAGTTCTCTTTAGCATATATTCAGTAGCATAGAAAGGCATGGAAGGAAGGGTCAAGTAATACTTGTGTAGCTCAACATGAGAGATCAGATTATGCTTCCGCTACTCAGGTATTATGTGTTCAAACTAATGTAATTACAATATTATCCCATTATGTCAACAAAAAGAGGTGTCTGAAGCTGATCATCTTCCTGCTGCTCCACTATTACCCTCCATCTCAATTACATTTCTTCAGTGAAGTGATTTAAAGAGAAGTAAATTGATTATCAAGCTTTTACTTTCCTATATCTTATATTTCAGCTAGTGTAAGCTGATTGTCTCTTAGAAATTAATTCAGAATAAGAATAGAGATTTAAAGACCACATACAAAAGACTGATCCTTTTAGCTTCAAGCACAGTTGAGAACTGTTTTCTGAAAAGATAATACCAAAACCAGATTCTCTAGACCAAACTCCAAAGAAATTTATAGCCACTTTGTGACTTTGGTTTCTTGCACATGGACATCACAACTTGCTGAGACATGCCAACTGTTCTCTTCTAAGAAAGGACAATGAAAGCCAAGGTTTCATTGTCAACATAAAGAGGTGTCTGAAGCTGATCATCTTGCTGCTGCTCCGCTGTTACCCTCCATCTCAATTACATTTCTTCAGTGTTTTAAAGAGAAGTAAATTGATTATCAAGCTTTTACTTTCCTATGTCTTATATTTCAGCTAGTGTAAGCTGACTGTTAGAAATTAACACAGAATAAGAACGGAGATTTAAAGACCATATACTAAAGGCTGATCCTTTTAGCTTCAAGCACAGTTGAGAACTGTTTTCTGAAAAGATAATACCAAAACCAGATTCTCTAGACCAAACTCCAAAGAAATTTATAGCCACTTTGTGACTTTGGTTTCTTGCACATGGACATCACAACTTGCTGAGACATGCCAACTGTTCTCTTCTAAGAAAGGACAATGAAAGCCAAGGTTTCATTGTCAACATAAAGAGGTGTCTGAAGCTGATCATCTTGCTGCTGCTCCGCTGTTACCCTCCATCTCAATTACATTTCTTCAGTGTTTTAAAGAGAAGTAAATTGATTATCAAGCTTTTACTTTCCTATGTCTTATATTTCAGCTAGTGTAAGCTGACTGTTAGAAATTAACACAGAATAAGAACGGAGATTTAAAGACCATATACTAAAGGCTGATCCTTTTAGCTTCAAGCACAGTTGAGAACTGTTTTCTGAAAAGATAATACCAAAACCAGATTCTCTAGACCAATCCCCAAAGAAATTTATAGCCACTTTGTGACTTTGACATCACAACCTGCTGAGACATGGTAATAGTTCTCTTCTAAGAAAGGACAATGAAAGCCAAGTTTATGTTACAATATATGCACCGGGATATTCCCAGCCTCTGGTTTCTTCAATCAAATGGATATCTGATGGCCTGATTCGCACACGTTTTTCAAAGGAGGGAAATGAAATAACTGAACTGAAATAATTGATCAGTATTCAATAATAAATACTCAAAAATTGTACATGATGAGCAGCGTTGTGAAGGAGATGTCAAAGTTATTATTTCCCCTCAGGACCGATTCATCTTCTAGATTCTTCTTTGTCTCTGAATCACCCCAAAGCATTCACCTCATCTTCTTGATGATGAGTGTTACTTTCTTTAGTCCATTCTGGGGCCTGGTATTCTGGAGTCAACTGTTGTCCCTGAAAAGCCTCACACACCTTGGTGGCCTTACGAATGTGGCCACGCATTACCTGGAAAGGCCTCCATATTTTCAGTATATATTTTTATGAGACCTCACCCAATATTCTGTCCTGATAGTTTAGCATCACGTGTTTAGAAAAGGGTAAAATACGTATCCTGCCCCTTATTTAGCCTGAATTCTGTCAAGGGAAACCTTGTCTTGATCATTCTGGGTGGGTTCAGTAAGGTACATCTTCTACAGCCTCTTTTATAGTATGAAGAGGTAGGATTTGAACTCTCGACAGTCAGCCTGGCCAAAGAGTGCTAGAAAGAGAAGAAAAAAAATTAACACCTACCTCATTGTTAACATAAATTCTTCCTCCTTCACTTTCAAATGTAGAGATTCACATGCCACTGTGAGTCATGAGAATGAAAGAGTTAAACAGCAGTGGCCTCACTGTAAAGGAGGTTGATAATATTGCACAATATGGCTCGCTAGCTAGGAGGAAAGGGAAATGCACCATTCAGAGAGCCAGCCAAATGCAGGTAAATCTCAGGGAACCATGAAGAGCCTGGGATACATCTCTGCTTTGTGAACTAGCAAAAATGACAGTCAGCCTGTGCCCTATTGTCTGCTGAAGGTAAAAATAGGTTGCACTTAAAACAAAATTCCAGACTCTTACTAATTACAAACTCGTGACACTTCATGAACAGTATATATATAAAAAAAAATCAAAACCAACCAACCAAACCAACAAAAAAACCCCAAAAAACCCCTGAGCTTCACAATAAAACCAGAGAAGATTCTTGTGATGATTTGGGAGTTACCCACCCCCTCACACTATGAAAATCACCCAGACTAGACTTTAATCACTATGAGATTTCTATTTGTCTGGAGAGGTCTTTGGATGATAGATAAAGTATATAATGTAATTTATACGGCATCATCATTCAAAATACATTTTCCCTTAGTTCACCTCAGCCAATTTTCCTATAGTCTCTTACTCTCCAACTGGATTATAAAAAAATTCAGACCTCCTAAATATGGCATACCTTCCTCCATTCCTTTAAGCTTGAAAGACAGAGATCATTTGTCATAGAAAATCATCAGTTTGTCTAATTTGAACTTCCCTGATGACTTACTACTTTAAAAACAAAACAAAGCAAACAAACAAACAAAAACCTCTCAAACTCTAAGTCAAGAACAGATAAACACCACGTCTCTGAGTGTGATGGTTTGGGAGTTACCTTCCCCCCCCCATCTTTGTAAAATCACCCAGATTTGACTCAGCAGGCTGGAAGTTAAAGACTGAAGCTCTGTTTACAGCTTAGCAGAATATACAAGCAGAGATATACACAATAGACATCAATATTTATTTACAGAAATACACAAGTTAAAGGTAACACAGAAACACACAAGTTAAAGGTAACACAGAAACACACAAGTTAAAGGTAACACAGAAACACAATCCCCCTCCCAGAAATCAGAGTCCCCAGGAGGGACTCCCAACCACCCTCCCACCTTCTTTCTACCCCTCTACCTTACCCCAGGGTCTGCTTTATGTGCAAGGTGAGTTTGGAGGATTGGCCAGGGGGGTTAGAAACAGAGTGGTTAGTTGGGTTACTCAGCAGAGAGGCCAAGGCCAAACCAGCAGGTAGAGAGATAGAGGCTCTCTGTGTTATCTACATTTGTGTCCTTGTTTTTATACATCTCAGCAAGCCTGAGATGCGAAGTAGCCGTCACCACTGTTTTATTTTCACAGCCTATAATCTAATTTTTCTCATTAAAATATTCCAATTAGCCTCAAACCAGCACAATTCTTTAATACTCTTCATGTACAATTATGAGGAAGATGTCAGCAGCAATAAAACAAAAAGATGACCAGGTGAATTTAGAGCTTAACAGCTTTTTGCCAGCCAAGTAGAAATGACAATTCCCCAAGGGGCCATTGAGAACATAACTGGCAACCAGTTGCCAGGCGCCAGTATCTCTGAGGTCACAGCAGCTTCCCGTGCAGTATTTTACCTCCTTTGTTCTTGTAAAGTGTCTGCTGAAATCACTAAAAGTCTTAAGCATAAATTATGGAGTTGATATCTGTTATATTTGTCATATATGATAAGCTAGTCACGTTTTATATTGCAGCACATTCTTGGACATTCTTGGACATTCCATGTTAGCTGCTTAATATTATTTATTTATTCTGTTTTAACCTTTCTTCTTTAGCAGCTACTCCTTCACATGTAAAAGGCCAGATAAAAGAGCAACAACAGAACAGTAAAGTATGTACCTCTGTAGAGGGGCTATAGCTGGAGGCAGATGGTCTCTGTCAGTTTCTCCCATTTAGAAGAAAATTTGTGCTGGCCATCTTGCAAAAGGACAGAATTCTGTGAGCTGCTCTTTACACTGCAGTTATAGAAGCTACAAATGTCTGATCAGTGACAACAATAATGCTGAAAGACATGGTTAGGGCTTTTCTGGGAGCAGGAGGAGGAAGTCTTACAGCCTCCACATTTTAAGGCACCAAGTCCTAGGTACTTGGCAGGATTAGCCCTGCAGCATCTTTGCAATTCCCATTTTAATAATAATAATAAAGTCTTTTCCTTACAGAGAAAATACAAACCAGGGATATTTTATATCATAATGAGCAATGAATAATTTTAGGTTGAAGACAAGTTCTTCTCCAGCTTGCATTGTTGTATCTGCTTTAGTAAGGTGGAATTAACTTTTAAAGACATGACACTACAGTGAAAGTTCTGTGAATAATGAATTTGTACTGTTGTGACTGAAGAGCAAAAAATTAAAAGAGATAAAATATTTTCAGTTGAATAGAAAAATAAATCAATCCATTTTCCTGCTTTGGGTCAGATGAAATCTCTGGAGTTTGAGACTGTTTATAAAGTGTAGCCAAATTTGATTTATGATAGACAAAAATAATTCATTAATATGTAGACTAGGAAACCAATTAATTATTTTCCTAGCTAGAAGTTTGTTTGTTTGTTTGTTTTCATAAAAGATACTTCCTGAATTACCCCTTACTTGTGTGCTAAATGTGTTTACTTAAATGTCAAATGAGAACTAAACCAGCATCCTAACAGCATCAGTTGAAATGTAAATTTTTAATTACACAAATTCAAATTACTCTTAGTCTGGTTGAAGCTGGGAAGATTGTGGAACTTTGTCAAACTACACCCTAAAACTATTCTGTGATGTTTGGAAGTAGGCAGTGAAAATCAAAAGTTCATTCTAGGAACCCACTTAAACACCTGTGTCTCTGTGTGTCTCTTTCCTGAAGTGCCCAAAATGAAAACACTGGAACAATGAAACATGGAACAATTGGAACAATGGAAATCTATCACAGGAAGCAATAGAAATACCTGCTGAAATACAGCTCACAACCTCTTTGTTTGTTTGTTTTAGTCCCTAAATGAATCTGTGAATAGATATTTAGCTAATAAGCCATCAGTACATCTACAAACTTAGCATTTCAGCTTGTGAATGCTGCCTCATGGCAAATAAGGCTGTTCTTTTCCAGTATTGTAACAGTGATCTGTGCAATAGAATAGCCATTTACTCAGTAGCATTCCTGTAGTGGGTTAGGAACTTCCCCTCCCCCAATTAAAGTTTACCAGACCAGCTCAGATGGCTTGGAAGATGAGGCTATATTTACAGCAAAGCTAAATTTACAAGCACATATACACAATACATTTACATGTAGTTACAATTATGTACAATTTAGAAATAATACAGAAATCCAAACTCTCCCCCCAGACAAAGAGAGTCCAGAAGGGACCCAGTGCCACCCCCTCTCTCTCTTCCAGAACAGAAAAGAACCAGCAAATCTTACATGTCATCTGTTAGCCAAGACAGAAGAGAGAGATGGGAAAAGATCCTGCACTCAGAAGCAAACAGCCAAGAAGTGTTTATATACCTTGTAGCAAACCAATGAATGATATAGATTTTGTCATTATTTTCTTTTTACAACCAACGATCCAATTTCTCATTAGAATATTACAACCATCCTTAAACCACTAGAATTCCACAGATCAAGAATTCTAGTTCCTTCATTATATATTTTCAGCTACATTTTCTTGAAATCCTTACTTCTGATGGCAAATGCTGACTTACAGCAGAAACTCAGCCTCTTCAGGGTTATTGTCAATAAATGTGAAGATGTAATTTGAGTGATAATGAAGTTACATTTTATAGAAAATCTCCTGAGAGTCTGTTTCACAATGTATGTAATTAGAGAGGTGCTAAGAGTCTTCTGCACCAATTTCCAAATAAAGCATCTCAGCCATCAGGTGCATCTCACACATCAAGAAGTGTGCATTATAAAACTATCTGGGGGGGGGGAAGTAATATAATCAATAACAATATAAGATTAGAATACGACTATGCTGAAATGGAGACATGGAGAGAACTGGAGAAGAGCTATAAAATTGATGTAATTTGTACACTGGAGTGTTGTTTGTCAATATATTCTAATCTTTCTTTTCATCTATACCTCTGAAATTGCTGGAATGGATCTTCATGTGTTGCAAGTTGTGCAACTGCACTGATTTTTTTTTGCCTTTAGAGAGGTAGAAGACATTGCAAATAGAAAAAAAAATAGAAGAATTGATGTAATTTGTACACTGAAGTGTTGTTTGTCAATATATTCTAATCTTTCTCTCCATCTATACCTCTGAAACTGCTGGGATGGATCTTCATGCTTTGCAAATTGTGCAGCTGCACTGACTTTACCTTTAGAGAGGTAGAAGACATTGCAATTTTTATTTTTATATTTCTTTTAAAATAAATATAGCTCCAAACAGTTTATTGGTAATGTGTGAGCTTTAGCTTCTGACACTTGTTTCAGGGCATACTGAGAACTCAATTTCTCTCCCTCTTCCATGGCTCTAAAATCATATCTGGAAATAAAAATGTATGTTTGGAACAACTGCCATACTTTGCCAGTTTATCTTCAAAGAGTTTATGACATTGGAGTTGACAGATTTTCTTTTGTTGTGTTTACTTCCTGGTAGTGTTTACTTCTATAACATTCTAGGTACAAATGGTTTGGGATTTACCTGTTTTAGAGGTGGTCATAGTTCCTTCTGGATTAGTGTTTTGGTCACAAGAGCTGAAGCTGGAGCTCATCATTAAAGAAGACAATAGACCAATGGCTCTTCACTCTGAGAGAGTTTTGTGAATGGAGTCTGCTTTTCTCCCTGGCCCAAAACAATTCAAATCTGTTGATCCTTAATTCCATGTCTTTTAATCTAAGCTTTTGTGAAGGAGTAGAAAGATTGGTATTTGAGAGTAAGGGCCCATTTGAATTCCATTTGACTGCTTTTTTATCATCATTTTTGGCACTGATGAAAAGCTCTTGATTATCTTAAAAAAATCATGTCAAAGGTACTGAAATGTGGTTTTTATCCAGTATCTTAATGTAATATATTAATAACTATTAATATTTCTAATGATTGATACCCACTTCACAAAACCAACGTTGGTTAAAAAAAAATCTATATTACAGAATGAAAATAAATGAATATTCATCTTGCGAGCTTAGAGCAATTTGGAAACATTCACATTTTTAATGCTGAGAAGAATATTATGTCACTGGTATTGGATACAAAAAACAAGTCTTCTGTAGTCAGGAATATGTTCTGTTAGAATGTGACCTAGCTATGATTTTTTTTGTCAGGTACATTAGCGTCATTATCAGGGACACTGTTTCTGTAGTCTTAAAAGGGTGCAAGAACCAGTGAGGAACACTTTGTTTGCGACAAAAATAATCATTGTACTCACACAGATATTTTTTTTGTTCTTATATTTTTCCTGCTCTCTATCACATTAGGTTTTCTCTTAATAAAAAAAAATGAAAAATGCTTTCTTGTGTTCTCAGATGCACTTTATTCAAGCTCTAAGCTTAAAACAAATAATTTCCTTGCAAGTACAAACTTTTCATGTAAGCAAAAAGAAATATTCTAAACTACTTTATCTGATAACAAGAGACAGATTTTGGTATATGTTGTTACAAAATAGTCTCAAAATCTCCTTTGACTCAAAGACTGGAAACACAGAAGATTATTTGTTTTTGAAACCTTCAGTCACTTTCTATATGAAGCCTGTCATTTTTTCCTTCACTCTGCTTACCTGTAGAAAGAGGTCAATGGCTAAAACTGATATTCATAAATCATATCAAGATAACCTGAGTAGTAAATCCAAGTGTAATGTTGGTGTTATTTCTGTATTTCTGTTTAGATCCTGAGAAATAATTCATAGCATAGACTCTTGACACTTGAGAGCCACTCTGCTTCTGGGCAAAGCTGCATGGAGTACACACAGTACCAATAACCTCACTTCGTGCTGCCATTTTTGTATAATGAATTTCCATAGTCATTTGTTTTTCTTAGTTGCTTTATTTTAAGAGTTATTTCATCACGGGCTGTGTGGTGGAGTTATTTTTCTCTCTTTTGTGCCTGGCAGTTGAAGGCTGTTTACCAAGCTGTTGGGAATCCCTGCAGTAACTTTAGTAAACAGCACATTAGGATAGTTCATTTTCATTTTAGCTCTAGTATGTTAGTCTTTGTTACAGTTTAGGGCTAGTGTCCTAGCCTAGTGTCTTAATTGTAAATAAGAATAAGTTATAGTCTAAAGGAGAAACAATTTTAGGGATTAGATACAGAATAATGCAAGATAGTTTTATCTAATTCTGTTGAACTGCTGAATATTTTTGCAGTAGAAGCTTGCTCACTTGCTCTCTCTGGCTACCTGCTGCTTGGTTCCTGGCTGCTCTGTCTCTGCTCCTGACCTTGTACTACCTGGCTGACTCTCTTCTGTTTTGGCTTTGCAAGATGCAGGGAAGGGG
Organism: Ramphastos sulfuratus; assembly: GCA_013399055.1. NCBI lineage: Eukaryota > Metazoa > Chordata > Aves > Piciformes > Ramphastidae > Ramphastos > Ramphastos sulfuratus. The sequence goes on along the minus strand of WBNM01000100.1, from coordinate 8,646 downwards.
CTTGGGAGGTAGAGATGGTGAGGTGCCAGGTTCTTTTCTTTAGCTCCTTGTGCAGGGATGGGAATGACAGGAGGCATCAATATGATGCTAAGTCAAATCCATTTATTGGTTACAGATACAGCTCTTTTATAGGGTTACAGCTCTCAAGTATACATTGCTATTACATATGATTAGTTAGGCTGATTTAGTACTTATATTATTTATGGCTATATTTATTGGCTAAGCAAACTTTCTCAAGGTTGTATCTTTTCTACATGGGAACCTAGAAATAAGTGGGAAACAAGGAAAAGAGCCAGCTGAGCTGAGCAGATCTGGGTATCCTTGAAGCAGTAAGATTGAGGTTAGAAAATAGTAGACTGGTATGCTGGCCTTGTATTACATCTGTACAGAAGCAGGGTAAATTTAGAACAAAGAACTAACAGTAGTCTATACCAAGATAGCCAACTTTCCCACCATGCATACTGGTCAGTTTTCTTTTAAAATCATCCAGGCCTCAACATTGAGGTGGCTGTATTGCAGCCCTCTGGACCTCTTTGTGTCCATGGGTGAGGAGAGAGAGATGAAATATTTTACAAGGGGGGGGTCTTGTGCTGTTGTTGAACTGTACAGATACGTAAATTTACCTTGTGTATGTTTATTGCCTTTTATACTTTCATATTTAGTCCACTTTTGTAAGCATAATTCCATTTAACTTCCAAAATTGAGTAAGTGTGGTAAATCTACACAGGAGGGTAAATTTCCAATTTTGTTGGGTGATAAATCAAACCAGTCTTGTAACATCATTCATTACTGAAAAAGTATGCATGGCAGTATTCTGTGAACTTCATTTCATATTAAGAGGGGGTGGTGTTGTTTGGTTGGTTGGGGTTTTTTTCCCACTTTTTTTCCCTTTTTTAACCAAAAAAGTGAATATGGAATGTTAATATTGGCACAGAAATAATCAAAAGCAGTTTGCCAGCTGGGAAGTTGGGTGGAGAACTAATGTGTGTTGGCTTGATAATAGTGAAATTGTGCAAAACTGACTGGATAAATTATCTGAACTAATGGGATAAGCAGGGCACTCTGAATATGGATTTTAAAGGAAATCACTGTAGCAAGAAATACAACATTAGCCAAATATTTCAGAGTCTGCTTAGCTTCAGCAGGACTTGTTTGCTTTAGTTCAGCCTTGCTATCACCAGACATTAACTATTTCTGTTATGAGCTGCAATCCAGTCAAATCAACTGCAGATTACTTGGCAGTGACTATAATTTGAGAATGGTTTAAATTCTTTTCCTATAAAATGGAAAATTTTCCATTACTGGGAAATATCAATGATCAAACTGTAAAAAGGAAAGAAGAGGAAAAATTGAACTTGTCTGATCATTTCCATTACACCTCTGCCATGTTAAAACACATCTGAACATCCTTTGCATTTTATGATGATAAATATATGAAAACTCAGAAATGAAAAAGTAATGACGATGTTTCTGAGAGTTTATTTTAAACAGAGCAACGTTTCAGCAAAGGTCTAGGTAATATGAGAGAGCTTTTGTTTTAATTTTGGTTCAAATTGTTAAATTATTTTGAAGTGAAATGATTGGTCATATATATTGTGCTCTGAAAGCAAGCAAACGATCACCTACCTGAGCTGCTAAATGGAGAATTGACAGACATGACCCTGGCAAAGCTTCATACATGTGAAAATCCTGGAATAATACTAATGCCTTTTAGGCGGGGGGGGGGTAACATCCTCCTTTATTCAATCGTCCTACATTATACACAGATGATTTATGCACCCTTTGGGTCTTAAAATACTTAAATCTAAGAGCTGCTCACTGCATTCCTTGCCTGCTTTGAGGAAAAGAATGCACCAGGGCATCCTAGAAGTACAAAGCCCATTTTTATGAGCTAGGTATCACAGATAGGCTTGTATTTTATATCCATAAGTGTATGACAGGACTGCTAGAGCTGAGTGTCTGGCACATCTAAAGGAGGTTATGATCTTATCATCCTCTTAAGATATAAACCAGAATGTGTATGGAAGAAGGCTGTGATTGAGGCAGCCATATAAAATCTTCTTACCTCTTACATACATATTTGTGTACAAACACACACACACGTTTATATGGTTTATGTGTGAAGCTGTACAGCGTTACCATCACCAGAGAGAAAAATCCACCATGAGTTTAATTAGCTTTGCTTTTTGACAATTTAATTTTTCAGGATAGTTGGATTGCATGAGAAATGCATTGCTGTTTGCATCTGTGTTATGCCTATCACCACAGCATCACCCAGCACTTGCTGAAATGGGTGAAGTATTTGTCATTTCAGAGTAAATTATTAAATTATGTCACCAGGTACATGGATTAGCTGTCCAATTCCCTCAGGCTTTCCATACTCAGTGAAGAATATATGGAAAAAAAAAGCCAAATCTAAAGCTTTCATAATTGTCCTTCAGAGGAAGGTTTGGTTTTTTGTTGTTGTTGTGTGTGGCTTTTTTTTCTGTGGGTTTTTTGTTGTTTGTTTGTTTGGGTTTTTGTTTTTGTTTAGTTTTTGTTTTATTTTTATTTTTGGTTTTTTTGCTTTTGTTTTGTTTTTGGTTTTGTTTTTGTTTTGTTGTTTTTGTTTTTATTTTTATTTTTGTTTTTGTTTTTGTTTTGTTTTGGTTTTTGTTTTTTTTTGTTTGGTTTGGTTTTGGTTTGTTTTTGTTTTGGATTTGATTTGGTTTGGTTTTGGGTTTTTTTGTTTTGGTTTTGGTTTTCTTTTTGCTTTGTTTTTGTTTTTGCTTTTGTATTTTTGCTTTTGTATTTTTGTTTTTGTTTTTGAATTAGTATTTGGTTTTGGTTTTTCTTAATTAGTTTTTGGTTTTGGTTTTGGTTTTGTTTTCCTCTGCCTTGAGGGATTTTATGGAGACTAACTAAAGAACGAAGTAAGCTGAAAAGGTGACTAATAGTAGTGGGACTATTACCCCTTCTTTTCATCTCCTCCGCAGTAGACTTCCTCCATAAAATCAAATAAGGATTTAAAGGTTTGGGTTATTTTCGCATTTTATGCTTTCAAATACCCCAACCCTACCACTGCTTCACTCTGTTAATTTCTTCAAACATTTAAATATTGACTTCTCCTATGAATGTCAGTATTTATTACTACAGAGGCAAATCGTTGCCCTGATCTCTCACTCCTTACTTGACCTCAAAGCTGTTCAGCATGGAGAGACATTGTGGGGTCACTGTGACAGAGTACTGTGTGCACTTCTGGAGCCCCCAGCACAGGAAGGACATGGAAGTGTTGGAGCGGGTCCAGAGGAGGGCTGCAAAGATGATCAGAGGGCTGGAGCAGCTCTGCTATGAGGACAGACTGAGAGAGTTGGGGCTCTGCAGCCTGGAGAAGAGAAGGCTTCCAGTATACCTTAGAGTAGCCTTCCAGTATCTGAAGGGGGCCTACAGGAAGGCTGGGGAGGGACTATTGACAAGGTCTTGCAATGACAGGACAAGGGGCAATGGGTTTAAACTGGCAGAGGGAAGATTTAGACTGGATGTCAGGAGGAAGTTCTTTCCAGTGAGGGTGGTGAGGCACTGGCACAGGTTTCCCAGGGAGGTTGTGGCTGCTCCCTCCCTGGAGGTGTTCAAGGCCAGGTTGGATGAGGCCTTGAATGACCTGTACTAGTGGGAAGTGTCCCTGCCTATGGCAGGGGGTTGGAACTAGATGACCCTTGAGGTCTCCTTCCAACCTTTCCATTCTATGATTCTATGATTCTATGGGGAGGAAGGGAGAACCCCAGCTCTTGAATAAGCATGTTAAGATTGACAAAAGAAGAAATGCAGAAAGAGCTTTAATCTGAATCAAACAAACGACAAAAAAAAAATGTAAAAACAAACAAACAAACAAACAAAACCCAAACCTGAATAGGATAGGAGGAGAAAGGCAGGATGTGATTGCTACAGCTTTTTATTTCTGTGTAAATTTCAGCGGTTAGTGATAGCCTTTAAAAGATGCCACAGGAGGTTTGCTTGTTTGTTTGTTTGCTTTCCCACAAGAGATGATGATAAATAAGCCACATTCTCAAAATGAAATGTCATTGCCACTCTTAATTATTACAGACTGATATCAATATGCAATAAAGTGTTTCCACATTGTACAGTGAATATTTTCGCTCTTAAGAGTCTCTTTTCAGAGATGTGGCAAGTAAGGTCAGATACCTCTTAATGGAAATAGAAATGAAAAGCACTACCTCATTGATTTCTTCTCCACTTCTAAAAATGAGATAGTTTTTAAAATTTTTTTTTTCCTCTCTACCTCAGCATGATGATTCCAGATAAGAACCTCCATAATAACAGCCTAGTATGGAGAGGTATAATGCTTCATTTCAATTATTTTCTATAGTAAATTTATCATAGATTCAATTCGTTGCCATGAGACTGCAGCTATAGTTGTTAAGAAGAGCTCTCAATGAAAGAATTCATCTGTGTACAGAAGAGAGTGAACCAAATTCATCCCTCCTGTAAATTACCCAACTTTATTATAACTGCCTTGGAAAAGAAAAGTTCTACTCCATTTATCCATCACTCCACAGAAGGATGCCTTTCATAGAAGTTATTTTCTTCTTTGTTGCTCTGCTACTTGCATATTTCAGTCTTTGAGTAACAAAAGTGAATAATAAAGCTGAAGATGAATATGAGAAACCCTGCTTCTTTTACAAAGAAGTTATTATGCAGAGGTATAGCTCTGAACACTTCACTAACTGACTTACAAGACCAAATATAAGCTCTCCTGAAGAGCCTGGAAGCTAAGCAAATAAAACCAAAACTTTACAGTAATATTAGTTTAGAAAAGCATTTCCATCAGCTTAATAGAAGCTATGTTTATGTAGCAGTTATGTTGTTCAAGATGTCAAAATGCTCATAAATATTTCTAACAACACCACTGTCAATGAGCAAACTTTCCATTCTTATACTAGTGAACAAGTGTGATGGATGCTACAAACTGAAATAGGTATCTAAAAACCATTGGGTAGGCACAATCCCAAGCACAAATACGGGCTGGGTGGTGAATGGATGAAAGCAGCCCTGAGGAAAAGGACCTGGGGGTCTGGGGTGATGAAAAGCTCAACGTGAGCCTGCAGTGTGTGCGCAGCCCAGACAGCAACTGAGTGCTGGGCTGCATCAAGAGCAGTGTGGGCAGCAGGGCAAGGGAGGGGATTCTGCCCCTTTGCTCTGCTCTCATCAGACCCCATCTGGAGTACTGTGTGCAGTTCTGGAGCCCGCAGCACACTGAACTANTCTCAGTCTGTCCTCATAGCAGAGCTTCTGCAGCCCTCTGATCATCTTGGTAGCCTCTTCTGGACCCACTCTAACACTTCCATGTCCTTCCTGTGCTGGGGGCTCCAGAACTGTACTTTATTCACTTCAAAATTCTACCTTTGCATACTATTCCCCTCTGATACACAATTTTATTCTGACAAAAATTTCAGTCTTGAAGCACTTGAAAACTACCAACATGACAGAAAAAAGATAGTAAATGGCATTCTAAATGTAGTTACTGCTTGCATGTTACATAAGGTGAAAGTTTAATTAGTGTTGTTTAGTTTTGATTAATGAGATATTGACAGAACACTGATTACATACTGAGAAATCTCTCAGTTTTGCTTCAGCACCCAGCCAGCTTGACTCCTGCTTAGTGCATAGCATACAGCACAAATCCACTCATTAGCAATATTTCAGTCTGACATTTTCTGTTCTAATGGATTGAGCCTATCCTATTGTTTAACAAATACATCACTGAAAATTAACTGCCTAAATCAGCAATTAGATTTGCAGCTGCAGATAATGATTTCTCTAATATCTAGATAAGGTGTCCTTCCCTCCCCCCCACTCCCTTCCCTCTGGCATGCTGTGTAGTTTATCCTGTAGAGGGTGCAGCATGCAAGAATTAAGCATCTGTTAGAGGAAAAAGTGGACTTTAGATAGGAGAAATCTAGGTGGGCTGTTGGCCACCTTTTTCATGTACATGGACATGTTTTTCATGTCCAGCTTTGGTACAGAGCCTGTTTGCTTTCTGTGAATCTGAGTTCAGTTAAAGCTGCACCAGCTGCTAGAAAGCCTACTGGAAAATCCATTGCACAGAAGATGAAGGTGAAGGAGTTATGAAAACATAAGGTAGCTTTGAGTGAATAACTGCATATTAAATGGGATTCTTTAGCTATTTTGTGCAAAACACTCTTCTGAAACATAGCCTAAATTACTTAGACTAGATGTTAGGAGGAAGTTCTTTCCAGTGAGGGTGGTGAGGCACTGGCACAGATTGCCCAGGGAGGTTGTGGCTGCTCCCTCCCTGGAGGTGTTCAAAGTCAGGTTGGACGAGGCCTTGAGTGACCTGTACTAGTGGGAGGTGTGTAGGGGAGGGGTAATTAGGTACTGCGAGACGATATTATAAAAATATTAATATATAATTTATTAACATTAAATAATTGGAACTTGCACCACCCCCTACCACCATTTGATAATAACAATAGTAACAGGCTCTTTGCAACATTACAGAAACAATATACAGGTTATAACAGGATCTGAAATAACTATTAAATATATATATTAACAGAACTCGAACCAAACTGGAAAAGAGAAGGTTTGTGGTCAATGTACCACCTGCGGCCAGTACGCCGCTTGTTCACTAGATGGACCCGAGAAGCAGCTTTCTGCTTATGGCAGAAGGCAATCAATGATTACAAGAGGCTT
>WBNM01000098.1:0-16589 GCA_013399055.1 Ramphastos sulfuratus | reverse complement strand
CATTCTATGGTTCTATGATTTGTGAATTCATGCCAATGGGCTGTTAATTTTGAACCACATATTTTAATTCTAGTGGGGACAAGAATTGCTACCAAATTCCTTATTTACACAGGAGCCCAAATAAGTGTTTTAAATGTGCAGCAAGCACTACAGGACACTGAAAAAGTGCCAGAAGGCATCTGTATCTATCAGTACATGGACGATATATTGATTATCAGTGATAATAAAGAACAGGTTGGTTTAGTAGCTACAGCCATCTGGAAGTTGCTAACTGAGAATGGGTTAGATATTCTGCCTGCCAAGTCTCAAGGCCTAGAGCAAGATTAAATTTCTTGGAGCCTGGTGTATAGCTTGTGCAGTTGCAGTACCAGATGACACCCTGGAAGCAATCAAGAAAGGGTAAACAACATGCAGCATAAAAGAACTGCAACAGCTGTTATGTACATTGGCATATTGGAGGAAGCATATTCCTGGATTTTCAGTAATTGCTTATCCCTCGTATGATCTCCTCAGAAAGCATAAAACCTGGGATTGGACTGCAAGGCACACTGAAAGCCTGAATGTCTTAAAGGATGAGCAAAAGGGTTACCAAACACTGGGCTCATTATACCCACAAGATGCCTTAAGGGACAGATGGTTTTTTTTTCTGAGCATGCATCATACTATGGTGGAACCCACTAACAAGAGACACAACTCTTCTCAGGGTTTGTGGGGTTTTTCAAGATGCACATTCCCAGGTATAGTCAAGTTGTGAAATCCCTCTTCAATATAACCAGAAAGAGAAGTAACTTTGAGTGGGGAGCTGAACAACAGGTAGCATTTGACCAAATAAAAAGAGAGGTGGCCCATGCTATGGCCTTGGGACCAGTTCGAACCAGCCCAGAGATTAAGAACATACTCTATACTGCAGCCGGTGAGAATGGTCCTAATGGTCCTAGCTGGAGCTTATGGCAAAAAGCTCCTGGGGGAACACTAGGCCACCCACTCAGGTTCTGGAGTAAAGCATACAAAGGCTCAGAGGCCAACTACACCACCACACAAAAAGCAATTCCAGCTGCCTATGAGGGAGTTTGAGCTGCTTCTGAGGTGATTGGAACATAGTCACCACTCCTTTTAGCTCCAAGACATCCAGTTCTGACTTGGATGTTTAAAGGGAAAGGCTCAACTCCACACCATGCCACAGATGCCACTTGGAGTAAGTGGATGGCTTTGACAACCTGGAGAGCTAGAATGGGGAGCCTTGAACGCCCAGGCATTGTGGAAGTGATCACCAACTGTCCAGAGGACACTGACTTGGGGATGCCACCAGAAGAGAAGGCAGTGACCCATGCTGAAGAAGCCCTCCCATATAATGACCTTCCTGATAACAAAAAGAGATATGCTCTGTTTACAGATGGATCTTGCTGTCTTGTAGGCAGTAAGCAGAGGTGGAAGGCTGCCGTCTGGAACCCTACACGCAGAGCTGCAGAGGCAAGTGACAGAGAAGGTGAATCCAGCCAGTATGCTGAGGTAAAAGCCATCCAGCTGGCCCTGGACGTTGCAGAACAAGAACAGTGGCCAGTGCTCTACATCTACACCGACTCATGGATAGTAGCAAATGTGTTACGGGGATGGCTGAAGGAATGGAAACTAAATGATTGGCAGAGAAAAGGGAAGCTGATTTGGGCTGCTGACCTGTGGCAAGACATTTCTGCCCACCTGGACAAACTGTCTGTTAAAATCTGACATATCAGTGCTCACAGCCCCAAAAAGCAGAGCTACTGAAGAACAACAGTACAACCACCAATTCGACTTGGCTGCCCAAATCTCCCAAATAGATCTCGACTGGAAGCACAAAGGTGAATTTTTCTTAGCTCAGTGGGCTCATGACTCTTCTGGCCACCAAGGAAGAGATGCCACATACCTGTCCGGGACAGCTCAGTGGATGTCACAGGTCGTGGATGCTATATCCCAGGTTATCCATGACTGTGACATCTGCACTGCCATAAAGCAAGCTAAGTGCATGAAACCTTTGCGGTATGGGGGACGGTGGTCAAAATACAAGTATGGGGAGGCCTAGAAGATCGATTACATCACTTTGCCTCAATCTAGAAATGGCAAACAGAATGCGTTAACCATGGTAGAGGCAAGCACTGGGTGGCTGGAAACCTACCCACCACCTCATGCCACTGCCTGCAACACCATTCTGGGCCTGGAGAAACACATCCTGTGGAGATATGGTACCCCAGAGAGAACTGAGTCAGGTAATGGGACCCATTTCAAGAATAACCTCGTAAGCAACTGGGCAAAAGAACATGGGATTAAGTGGGTTTACCATATCCCATACTACGCACAATCTGCAGGAAAGACTAAGACTCACAATGGCCTGCTGAAAACCACCCTGAAAGCTACGGGGAGTGGAACTTTCAAAAACTGGGAGAAACACCTAGCAGAAGCTGACCCCGGATGTAGTGGTTAGCCCACTCCCACTTCCTGTCTAGACCCCCTATAAAAACAGAGCAACTGCCTGTTTTTCTTTTTTTTTTTTTGACCTGCCTGCCTGTCAGCAGCACCTTGGTTCCTGTTGCTCCTCCTTTTGCCACATGGCCACCCTACCACATGGTGGGAGAACCACCTTCTGAATCTACCTCCATCCATTGCCACCAATCTGGTTGTACATATATGTTGTACCTTGTTTCCCTTCCTTATACCTTTTTGTAACTTCCCTTACCTTAAATAGCTTTTATTTATTATTAAAGTTTTTCTTTTTACTTTCAAGTCGAAGCAAGACTATTTGTGTGTTTTACCCCTTTTCACTCTCTACTTCTAATTCCTTTCTTTCCAAAGAGGGGAGAGGGGAAGGCAGTCCTATTATTGTATTGTTCTGTTAGGCTTCTTTGGGCTCTGGGAAGCTTAAACTGGAACCAATACATATGCCTACCTGGAAGTAACTGAACAACTATCACAATTGAAAGAATGTCCAACAAAGGTTTCTAAATTGCAACAGCCTGTAAACCCAGCCACAGTTCTGGTAGGTCAACCCTATGAGCCTTCTCTAATTAAGGAAGCACCAGAAGTGACCACAGACTTGAATACAGGCGGAATGTGGTTCATAGAAGCATCTCCCACCATGTGGGATCCCAGTGGCATTACAAAGACTCAGTACTGGAGATTTGCATGGGCATGATGGACACAGAAGAGGGTGAAGGCAGTGCACAGGTAAGAAAGCTACATGCACTCATGATGGCTGTAGAAAATGGCACTAAGGCTGTCTATGCCACCTAGAAAGGTGCCACTGAATGGATTTGTCAGAGAGAATCCAACCAGTGGGAAATAGTCCACACCAAAGTCTGGAGAACTGGTACCTGGCAAAGATTGTTAGAAATAGGCCAGTCAAGACCCACTAAGGTAGGATGGGTAAAATGACATTCCAAGAAGGAAACCCCTGCTGGGGGAACAAGCAGGTTGACAAGAATCAACATGATAAGTATTGAAGGAAAAGACTGAGAGAGGGCATTCAGGAAAGCTAGATCTCTATTATGAATGTCTGTCTCATGGATGGCCAGTTTCCATAAAACATGTGAAACAATTATCACAGCTTGTTCATAATGTCAGATAAGCCCAACGTATCAGACAGGATAAGACTTTCTGTAGTACATAGCAGATTGATTATGTTGGTCCCCTAAAGCCATGACACAGCAAAAATTACATTCTGATAGGAGTAGAAGTGGTGTCAGGATTAACCATGGCCACAGCTACCAATACGGCCATGGGAGATCAAACAATTGAAGCTCTGAAACAGTGAAGCTCAGTGGCTCCAGGTTCTTTGTCCTCTTTTCCATGGTTGCTTCTCCCCATAGCAGAACGGGGGAGAGCAGAAAGACATGTCTGGACAAGCCAGGACATGTATAAGCCTATTTTGACCTATTTAGGCCTACCATGACAGAGGTTTTTATTGTAAATAGTCAATGGGGAATTTATGGAAGGCCAAAAATCAAAACATTTTGTCCTACTGAACTGGCAGTGGGTAGTAATCATGTACCAAACAGGCCAAGGAGTAAGTCCCTATCCCAGATACTGGTGGGCCAACCTGTACTGGTAAAGCTACCATCCACTGGCATTGTGCCCATGATGCTGGCTGAACCCAGAGGCTTATATGCCTGGAAAGCCATAGATGGAAATAGGAAGACACATCACATCAGCATGCGGTGGATAGTCCCCAATTATTAACTGTCAAGCCATTTTCTCTACACCATGGCCGATGTCTTTACAGGACAGAGACCATATTGAAGACTTGGTTCTAGTGAAGCAACCAGCACCTAGAAGGATGAAGACTTACTCTTCTGTGAAGAACACACATCATGAGGTGGTGATTGAGACCACCAAGTGATGCTGAATGTGATTCTGTATGTGTATCCTGAGTATGTTACTTCAGGCAAAGGACTCAGATGCTCTATTACCAGACAGCTCAGGGCAATTGTCGCTCCAGCAGGGTGGCACTAGGTATGCAGAGTCATCAGTGCATTGTTGTATGTTACTGTGATATTAATTGTCTCATCCTATAGCAGTTTATTGTGTACATTGTATGTGGAGCCCAAGGTTAAAGGTACTCATATGTTCTGCACTGGAAAATTATAATCCACAGGGAACACAAAACAAACCTTACTAAGCTCCAACCCCTTTTAACTTTGTAGGCAGGAAGTGATTGCCCACCACTCCAAGGGACCAAGACTAATTTTATGTGGAACATCAATGGGGTGGAGTGTGGTAGTACACCCAAAACCCCTCCCCCCCCAAATATGGGACTAAGGGAAACAGGGATGAACCGAGCCAGGAGAGCTACCTCCTCCTCCCAGGCCTGTGGATCGGTGGATTCACATGGGCCCTTCCCCCAAGTCACATGTCCTGCCAGGCACAGACACTGTGCAGGGTCAAGTCTGGGCATGTTTGGGCATGTTGAGATTCCCAAATTGCATGTTGAGATTGCCTAGTTGGGGATATTCCTGCTGACTGCAGGGCAGGGTTGGACTAGATGACTTTTGGAGGTCCCTTCCAGCCCAGACCATTGTATGATTCCATGTGTAAGCAGAGAACTGGGGGTTATTTGTTCTGGCCTTTTGTTTGGTGACAATCCAACAAAAATTAGCTGGCTTTTATAAAATAGGTGAGCTGCAGAGCACAAGCTCTTCTCTCTTGGGTCTTTGCCCCCCCACATACAGGGATTATAAGCAATTTGTAAACTTTTAACTGAAGTATAAGCTTTTTGGTTTGGGAACCAAAAAACCCAGTAAATATTCTCCACTTACAAAAGGAAAGAAGTTCCTGGAGACTTTAGGAAGATACCAGTCACTCACAACGCTGCTTAACAATTGTGGGAATTCCTCTTTAGTTTCTTTGTATTGAAAAATCCTGAACTGCTGCTGCTGCTTACATGTGTGGGGGCAGAGACACAAAAGAGAAGAGCTGGTCACAGGAATTCATTCAGACCATGGCATTTGTGTCTCAATATGAATGCTTTCCACAGCATCAGTTGTTTATTTCAAGGCTTGCAAGGTAGTTGTATTTCAGCCTGTCCAGTTAAAAAGCCTTTTGACAGCAGTCTGCAGGAATATAAAAGTCTACATAAACAATTTCCTGGTGGCTTGTGGTGCTCTGTGAGGAAGGGCTATTTCACAAATGGACATAAAGACCAGTATGATTATTATTAGTTTTTAAACCTCTCTCTTGGGTAGCTTATGCATGTTTTGTCACATAGAAAGCTTTAGAAATGGTCAAATGGTAAATTTGTGTTTAAAAAGCTGTAACAACAGGACAAAAAGTTCTTGGTTCTTGTTATTATGTGAACTAATAAAGCTAAGCAGATTAGATGAACTTGGAAGAAGAAAATTTGGAGTGATAGAAGTGACTAGGTCAGAACAAAACAAATATTCTGCAGAAAGTCTCACCATGGCAATGTTTTGGTTTTTTCCTTTTTGATAATGGAAACATTCAGCTTTTCTTTCAAATGGAAATTTCACAGAACTTAATTAAGCAGCATTAAGTTCTTTTTTTCCCCAAGACTTTTGTATCCGAATACAGACAATTAAATGCTGGACCTTAGTGTACATGAAATGTTACACAAGTTCTATAAACCAGATTGAAAATACCTCTTTGTTAACAGCTGGAGATCACTTAATACTTCAAGTAGGAATCTAAGATGTCATTTTAAGTTTGGAAGTTGCTACAAATAACAATAAGCTGCAATGCACAACTTGGCTGATTTGACTGTAATATGTAGATATCAGAAACCTCCATTTTGGTGGTCAAAGATGTCCTGACAGGTCTGGAAATATGGAAGTCCTGTGCAAGAGATTCCAGTTATCAGGGAAATTTTAAAAGGGCAAGTAATTGCACAAACATTCCATTGCTTTGTTTATAGCAAAGCAGACAATACAGCAGTATCCTCTAGTGTTTATTTAGTTTGGGGAAGGCTGTGTTTCTAAGCTTTGGCTTAAAAATTGCAGCAGTTCTTGTTCTGTTTTTATGATTTGGCTTGTTTCTTCAGTGAATTTGCTTTGACACAGCTATTTTTCTTGAACAGGTAGTTGAGAACAATGTAACAACTTGGTTTTAAAGAATTTTTTCAGAATATTTTTTCCTGAAGTGATGGCTATATACCAGCCTTTTGGATGATAAACTGGGGACATAACCTCCTCTTTAAGGAGGCAGGGCAGATGGAAATAACATAGTCAGCTCACACAGGAACAGATCTCTGACTATTGTGTCCTAGCTGGGGAGAATCATTTGTGGCTTTATCGTGAGTAGGAGATTATATTTGTCCTATTTAGAATGCCCTAAAAGAGAAAAAAACATGCAGTGTTGTAAGAGAAAGTTGCTTTGCTTACAACAGCCTCTTAACACTACACCCAAATACCTCAAAACCCGAAACACAGAGCGTTACAAAACATGGCACATAAACTACTCAACACTCCACTCATATGAGCGCCCAAATGAACATCTTACAGTATTCTATGCATTTTCACTGAATTTCTGGGAAGTGATTAACATATTCATCAACTTTTCAGAGCTCATGCAAATATACGCAAATGTCTGTCCTGAGTGTGTTTTCCTATCCTCTGGTGAATTTTGAGGAAGGGTCTCAAAGAAGAATACCCCCAATTTCCTCCCACACCATTAGATAGTTGACCCTGAGGTTCACACATACGCAGAGAAGTGTGGACTCGAGAGTCTTGGTTGTTTAGAAGCTTTCTTTTCTTCATCCTCACTTTATCTGAGGCCTATGAAGATGGTCTCTTTATCCAGCTTTGTTCTGTGTTATCTCAAAGAAACAGAGGCTAGTCACTAGTCACTTTTACTGCATGTTATCAACAGCACAAAAATATTGTAGCCAAACAGAGCTAAAAAAATCACAAACAACCAACACCAACAAAAACAAAAAAACCCAACCACAACCCACAAAACACTCCCGTATGAAAACTTTCCATCTGCTATCAGGCTGTCCATCAGGTTTCCACAGATGAAGATGTTTTCTGGGTTTATTCACACACTGTTTCCAGACAACTCCTTCTCCCTGTAAGTTACTTTTCTGTTCACAGAAACATGTCTGGCAGTACCCTCCAGTCTACGTCACATATAGAGAGGTCATGGGCATACTTTCCAGAGTTTAGTGCTACTTGTTTTCATTGTGAAGGACAGGAATGGCTAGCATGTTTATGCCTTCCCACAGGGTATTTTGCTGGGTAAAGAATGCTGCTTGTCCTACTTTCTGTTTTGGAAAAGATCTGGGAGAAGGAGTAGCAGAGGAGGAAGGAGGAGAAGGCATATGGATGAATTCAGGTCTCCTGGGGCATGGCTGAAGTTTTTGTCTGGAAGGGTGAGATAAACACTCTTTGCTGCAGACAGAATAAAGCTAACAGTGTGGGAAGCATCTCAGAGTTTGTCGCACCCAAGCTGAAATACCGGCTACTAAAAGCAAAGACATTTCTTTGCAAACAGGGAAGCATTTACTACATGTCATTAACGTAATTTCTATCCTGTGCATCATATCTGTGCTCATATTTCATTATGAAGTAATTTTCTAGTCCTTCACTTTCCTTTTTATTCCTACATGAGGGCTTTCTGGTTATAATAAAAAAAATAAAATAGCTAACAGCCAAAAAGGAGAAAAGATAGCATTCCTGTGATATAAGAATAGTTTCCTCACTGTTCCAATTTCCTGTTTACTTCCTTGGTATGAATTATGTGCTCAACTATGAAATGTTTTTACTTTACAAAATACTTTGGCTGTGTGCAGGTTCATTAGATAAGGAGATGGGAAAATCAAAGCCACATAAAAGTAATGCCATAAATTTGGTCTCAAACATAAGAATGACATTCTGAAATATCAAAATATTTATATATATTGGAAAAACATATTTCTGTATTACCAACCAAGGAAGTTGGTTTGCTTTTCACAGCATGTAAATCCTTTTAGGGGTTTATATGTTTCTTATGTCACTGTTTTATTCTGAATCCTGAAGTGCGTGTGGCTTTCATCATTAAAAAAAAAAAACTGGTTTAGTAGTAGGGTATATAGTAAGTTGTTTTTGAAAAAATAAATCACTTAATCTTGTCTTCAATATTTTTGAAAAGATGAAATATTTTTCAAAAACATGTTGATATTCTTAGCAGAATGAAAACAAAGAACAGCGTAATAAGTGAAGAATGCCTTTTAGGATTGTGGGGTTTTGTTTTTGTTTGCCTTTTTTTTTTTCCCTCCAATGAATCATTCTTGTTATATGCAACTAGATTAATTCTGAAAATTTCTCATGCTGGATTCCATGTCTCTTGTTTGGAAATGCCTTCTTTTTTTTCTTTCTTGTTTTTCCTACTGTTTAAATGCATGGTAAAGCTTTGGAATCGGCTGCAAATTTCTACATTCAAAAAGAAGCATTAAAATTGTCCATTTACATTGAAGGTACCTTATCCAAGGTACTTTACACAGTTTTCAGGAGATGCAAGCGACTCTCAAGCTGTGCTTTTGCATTAAAGGAGAAGGCAAGGCTATGGGATGGGGTGCACTATGTAGCAGTAGTTCAGATGACCACAGTCATCTTAAAGGCTGTCTGGTGGTGCTGTGCACCATAAAGACTGCTGAATTGCTTGCTGCTCCAGGGTTTACCTGGAGACAGAAACTGCCTTTAAACTGATCTTTCCAAATTTCTACCTTATGTGCTATGGTAGCATGTGCAAAGTGGTTGTACCTGCTACACTGTGGTTTTCAGGCTTTCTCATAAACATGTCCCCAAATGAATTTCTGTTGCTTTTGGAGAAAGAGGGAGAAAAGAAAAAAAAATATTCTCACTACTTTTAAGACTATTCCTCTTTAGAGTGTAACAAAATTCTGGGGAAGCTGAACATCCCTCCAAATATCCCTTCTGAAAAGTCTGTGAGGTTGTTGTCAGTGTAGACCAAGCTGGATGGATTAAGCAATGACTGTTGGGAGCAGTGCCATCTGGGGCTCTGTAGGCATCTCCTGTGGTGCTCAGGGCAAGTGTTGCTGGGCTCAAGTGTTACAAGTTTAGACACAGATTCTTCAATATAAGGACATTTTGTGTGGCAGGGATCCCTCTTTACTGTTGAAGATAAATAATATTATTATAATAATAAATAATAAATTTAAAAGTAAAATATGCAGTGAATAAAGAAGACAAGGGCGAACACAATCTGAAGCCTGTTTCATTATGTCCTATGAAGATTTGTGACTGATTGTACAGCAGGGAAGGTCCTCCAGTTGTTCACCAAAGGGTGGTTTTGTAACTGTTCCTCTTAACTTTCTGCACTGCGTATTTCTTCCCCCACTGCCCTAATGGTAATCACCCTGCCCTCCAAATCTTGAGACAGCATCTCTGGCCACAATTCATCCTTTTTTCTGTTTTCCCTTGCTTTTCCAGGATTATGAAGTATTTCCATTCCACTTACCAGGATGTGACAGCCTATAAAGTCAACACTAGAAGCAGTAACTTGACTGGATGAAACGAAAGAGTAATAAAAGGAAAATACATCACATAGACTACCCTATCTAGATGCTATGTTCATAACTGAAAAGACTAGTGCAATGTTTGTTATATGGTCTAGACTATTATAAAAAGTAGGACTAGAGGGACCACTTCATCCACTCTTCTGCTGCCAGGCAAAATCTACTTCGCTTGTTCCACTCTTGGTACTGCTAGAGTGAAAAAATGTATTTGCCACCTTCTAGTTGAGTTTTGAAAATATCTGTGGGTGGAGGCTCTAGAAGCTCTCTGTGCGTCCTCTTCCAAGTTTCTAATCACTCTTGAAGTAAAGAGGGCTTCAATTTTTACCAACATCTGTCTGCAATTTCACTTGCAGCAATTCTGTATTCATCATTCTCTTCCTGTCATCTGCTTTTCTTTCTCTTGTCCAAAGGATCCTTCTTTTCCTTAGTGAATGTGTGAATACACAAACAACCAAATGGCTTAACTCTCTTTGAAAGGACCTGCTATACTCTAGACCACAGGACTCAGACCACAGTAAAACTGTCAAAATTACTGGGTTACAGACAAATGACAAGTTAGAAGCAGTAGCAGCCACAGTTAGGAACAAGACTGATAAGAAATTTGTTTTGATATGATTTTCTTTCTAATACTGAAGTGATTTGGTTTTGTTTAGAGTATAAACGAAGAGGAGATGAAAGCAAAGCCCAGTAGTGGAAGTATTGACATCCTCATTTTTTGCCTCTTTCCTTTCTGCTGTCACTCTCACTCTGTTCTGAAGCAATATTGTTGATACTCCAGCCTATACTTTGCTTTGCTGTTAAAATGTATGAATCTAGATTTGCCAATAGTTCTCATATGATCATCCTACATACTGTTTGCAATAGTATTCCATCTTAATCCCTATTTTTTGTTTGCATTTGGGTTTTTTGTGTTTTGTTTGTTTGATTGGTTGTTTTTTGTTGTGTCTTTTAAACACAGACAAATCGCTTTGCTGGCCAAAAGCCATTTTTCCATACTTGGACCTCATTGTTTGGTATTTTACACCCTGAGCTAACCCTCATGTCAACACTGTGAATGTAGCAGTACCAGTGCGGAGTCTTACAGAAGCTGAATTTACCACTTTGTCATGGTTTTGGTAGCAGATAAAGACAGTGGGCTACTCTTAAGAGTTGGGACCTGTCATGGGTTGAGTTGAATGTGCTGCTGTTATTTATACCATGTGAGCAGTCATGTGAGCTTCAAAAATGAAGGTGCTGGCTGGAGCAAAGGTATTATGGGGCTTGAAGTTCAAATTGTATATGGGAGGCTTCCTGTTCTAGTTGCTGCTTCTGAATTCTGGGGTTTTGGGTGTTGGTTGCTGTCTGCAGGCAAGGCAGTGAGATGGGTGGGAGTTGGGTAGCACACTGGTTTAGATTTTCTGTTTCATACTCTTCTTTTTTCCTTTCCTGCATTTCACTGCATTTCCCTCCTTGCAAATAGGCTAAGCTAAGGTAATTATGATGTTATGTTATCTTTTTATGTTTTGTTATCCTTCTTCCTGCAAGTAGGCTAAGCTAAGGTAATTGTGCTTTGTGATCTTATGTTACACTAAACTCTTATTTTATCTCTTTATCTCAACCCTGAGTTTTGTTTGATACTTTTCCTTCACTTCTGCACTGGTGGACAGGCATGTTATGCAGGAGTGCATTAATCCCATTGTAGGACACTGGCTCCTGCCCCAGGTAGGATTGAAGCTCTTCTCCATAATCATACACACTGTGTCAACCCTAGTTGTTTCTTGCTGTCTGCCCAAACCTGCTGATCTGACCATTTCAAGGCTAAATATTCCATTTGCCCATCCCCTCTGTGGGCTGTTTGTAAGAGCAGAGTGCTCCCAGGCATTGCCATGCAGCTTGTCATGTTTGTGAGGGGTCAGAACCTTGGTGTACCCTCTGCCTCCCAGAACCTTGATAGGGTTCTACAACTCCTTCACATCATGAAGGCTGCTAAAGACATGCCTACCTCTGGGCATACTGACTTTGTGGCCTGTTTTACTGACACACTGCTAGGTGTGAGGACTGCAAGGGTCTTCCAGTGATTTTTCTTCAGCTGACATGCAGTTTTCCTTCTGTCTGAATATTTGGCTTTGTATTGGCATCACTACAAGTATTCTCTTGTGTTTTGGGTTTGATTAGCAATTGCTTGTGCATCTAAAATATTCCATCTTACTATGCAGTTGTCCTTGCCATCTTTTGCAGGTTCTCCAGCAAGCTGGGCAGGTCTGGTTTCCAGATTCTGTTTTTAAGACATCTCAGGCCATTCACAACTTCAACCATGAGCAGCTCCTGATGATGATCTTCACCAGCTGGCAACGCTTCTCCAGTGGCATGAAAGGTACCCACTTGGGAGGTGCCCAGATCTTGTGTTGTGACATCCCACTGGCTCTTCTGACATCCCATGGTGTCCTAGGATGACCCAGCCTGACAGGGTCCTGACTGCACCACTCTGGGATGTGGGGTTGTGCTGGGGAGGTGGTAGGATATCACCAAGATCCAGGTACCAGTGGTTCAGCTGGGGAGATAATGGGACACTACCAGGATCCAGGTGGCAGGGATTAGGCTGGGGAGGTGGTGGAGCATTGCTAGGACCTAGGTCCTAGTGGCTGAGCTGGGGAGGGGATGGAGCATCATCAGGATCCAGGTGCCACAGCTTGGTGGTTTCCTTTTGGGATGTTTTTGGGGTGCTTGTTTGGTTTGTCCAACGGAGAAAGGTGGTTTTGGGCTGTTAGGACAAGGCAAGAGATGATGGCCTGGCCCACAGCAGCTGGGGCAGCTGGCCACTGGCTCCCTTTGACTTTCAGACATGTATGATCAGATGCTGAAGTTTGGTGCCTTCATCGTTGATAGCCTGAGACACTTCAAGCAGCCTGTCCTGGTCTACATCCCACCACATGTGGAGTTGCGGGGAGGCTCCTGGGTGGTCATCGACTCCACCATCAACCCCCTGCACATGGAGTCTATGCAGACGAGGAGAGCAGGTCAGCATCCCAAATACTGTTTCATCCTCCTGTGAGAGGCTGATCATCTCTCCCTTGTTCAAATCAACAAAGATAAAGATTGCCTTTGTTAAAGATGTTCTGGATTCCTGGCAAAGTTAAGGGATGCAAACAGCACCTCTATGGACTTATGGGACTTGGCTCAGATATCTGCCAGAGAACTCAGGAATGCTAATCAACAGAGATAGTGTGTCTTTATGAAATTCCAGAACTCCAGCCTAGTTTGAATGCCCAGGATGCAATACTTCACACCAGCTACTCCGAAGAGAAAAGGCTTCTGTGTATTTGGGGTATGGACCCTCCCCAGTGCTGCTGTCGGACCCCTGCAAATACATGATAATACACAGGAAGATTTCCTGGGGAGCTGTACCCAGGCAATGGCCTAAAAAACTGTATAAAAAGACATAAGCGATGCCTGCAAAGGTGTGCACCTCCATCGGAACACCTCTGGGTACACCTCCAACCAGAGCACCTCCATGGACACCTCCACTGGACCACCACCACCGGAGCACCTCCACCTGAAGAACCCGAGGAACAACTTCCACAGAGCAACTCCACAGAAGAACATCGCTGAGCCGGGCACATGTCTCTCTCTCTCTCCCCACATCTGTGGCTGATGGGAATATAATCCCTGTTCTTTTCCCGCATCTGCGGCTGATGGTAATATAATCCCTGTTCTTTTCCTTCCCTGCTTTTCTCTTTCCATTGTTTCCTCTCCCTCTCTTGCCTCTTCCCTCTCTCTCTCTGTTTAGTTAAACTTTATCCTTTAATAAATAGTTTTGTGGTGATGTCTAGTCTCGTTTGCACCTTAATTGCGCAACACGGAAATCTAAAAGAACCAGTCTTGCTCCTCTGGACAGAGATACTGTTCATCTCTGTTCTCCGGACCTTGACACCTCCACAGTTCATGGGGGCTGCAGAGTCATGGTGCTGCTGGCAGAGACCTCTGCTCACCTGAGGTGCAGATCAAAGCCATAAGGTAGATATTCCAGGGCTCTTACAGAGTGGTAGGTATCTCCTTGGGGACATCCTCTTGTGTCTAGTGAAGGGCATGGGATGAAAATCATGATTCTGAGGGTCAGGAGACCTTTTCTCTAATCTGAAGTCACATTGGAGCAATCTGGGAAGGAGTAGGATGATAGAGAAGAATTCTAAACTGGAAACAACCATTTCAGGTTTCTTCTCTCCCTCATTCTTAGCAGAGAGAGTCATCTGGATGTCTTGCCCAAGGATTTATTCTCTGTACAGGCCTGTCCCTGTTTCACCAAACTTTCATTCCAGGGGGGGCATTTTGGAACCTGGAGGAACAGTGGAGATCAAGTTCAGGAAGAAAGATTTGGTGAAGACCATGAGAAGGATCGACAGAGTCTGCACCAAGCTCACTGAGCAGCTGGGTAAGGGAAGGTGGGCATTGATTGGGGGTAAGTTGAAACATGAGGCTCAAACACCATGGTGGCAACCATCAGGATCTGTGTGGCTTTTCTGATGGTGGAGCCTCCCAGGAGCACATGGTGCTACTTCTTGTGGGCGACTTTAACTTGCCAGACTTCTGCTGGGAATCTAACACCACAGAGAAGAGGCAGTCTAGAAAGTTCCTAAAGTGCACAGAGGAGAGCTTCTTATCCCAGTTGTTACATAAGCCTACCAGGGGTGCAGCCCTGCTTGACCTGCTGCTCACAAACAGAGAAGGGCTGGTGGGAGATGTAGTGGTTGAAGGCTGCCTGGGCTCCAGTGACCATGAAATGAGAGAGTTTTCAATATATGGTGAAACCAGGAGGGGCATTAACAGAACCTCCACAATGGACTTCCACAGAGCAGACTTTGGCTTATATAAGGAACTAACTCAGTTCCTTGGGAAACAGCCCTTAAAAACAAAAGGGTGCAGGCAGGCTGGGCCTGCTTCAAGAAAGAACTCTTGAAGGCACAGGAACAGACTGTGCCAATGTGCCAGAAGGCAAGCTGATGAGGGAGACAGCCAGGCTGGATGGGCAAGGAGCTTCTAAAGGAAAAAAGGGAAGGTATCCCAGGAAGAGTTTAAGGATGTTGCTAAGTCTTGTAGGAAAAAACATAGAAAAGCAAAAGCNGGCTTGGACAGATTCACTCTGAAATGGGTCAACAACTGGCTGGAGGGCCAGGCCCAGAGAGTGGTGGTGAATGGTGCCACATCCAGCTGGCAGCTGTCACTAGTGGTGTGTCCCAGGGATCAGTGCTGGGCCTAATCCTGTTCAATATCTTTATTGATGATCTGGACCAGGGGATTGAGTCCAGCATCAGTGAGTTTGCAGATGAGACCAAGTTAGGAGCAGGTGTGGATCTGTTGGAGGGTAGGAGGGCCCTGCAGAGGGACCTGGACAGGCTGGATGGGTGGGCAGAGGCCAGTGGGATGAGATTTAACAAGACTAACTGCAGGGTTCTACACTTTGGCCACAACAACTCCAAGCAGTGCTGCAGGCTGGGGACAGAGTGTCTGGAGAGCAGCCAGGCAGAAAGGGACCTGGGGGTGCTGGTGGATAGTAGCTGAACATGAATCACAACTGGAAAAGACCTCTAAGATCATCCAGTCCAACCACTGACTTAGCATTGCCAGATCACTACTAAGTCATGGCCCTCAGTGCCACCCCTCCAATGATGGAGAACCCACCACTGCACTGGGCAGCCTGGGCCAGGCCTTGACAATCCTTCTGGGGAAGAAATTGTTCCTTATGTCCAAACTGAACCTCCCCCGGAACAATTTGAGGCCGTTTTCTCTTGCTTTGTTGTGGATGTAATGCTGTGAGCCCTGTTTCCCAGTGGTGGCGGCTGATGTTGGAGCATAGAGCCCATGGTGGGCTGTGGACTCCATCATGGGGGCAGTGGGTGGGCTGCTCAGAACCACATGTCCCACAAGGAGCCCTGAGCTGTCTGTGGAGCAGCTCAAGGAGCTAGAGAAGCAGTTGTAGGCCCATGAGGACCTCCTCCTGCCCATGCACTACCAGGTGGCCATGTGCTTCGCCAACCTGCACAACACCCCAGGCCTCATGCAGGAGAAAGGAGCCATCACGGTGAGGCAGGACATGGCTGGTAAGGGGCTTGCTGCAGGAGTTCTGCAGTGCTGGGGTGAAGGCGTGGCAAAGTCATGTGATGACAGGATGAGGAGTAATGGGTTTAAACAGTAGAGGGGAGATTTAAACTGGACATTAGGAAGAAATCCTTCACAGTGAGGGTGGTGAGACACTGGCACAGGTTGCCCAGGAAGGTTGTGGATGCTCACTCCCTGGAGGTGTTCAAGACTAGGTTAGACAAGGCCTTGAGCAACCTGTTCTAGGGGGAGGTGTCCCTCCCTATGGCGGGGGGTTGGAACTGGATGAGCTAAACTATTCTGTGATTTTATGATTCTACGATTAAGTCTATGAGTCTATGATTCTATGCTTCTATGATTCTATATGTGTAGCATGAAACCTGTGTGAGGTGTGAGCAGGTGAGTGATCTGCTCAGTATGGTGGCTGGGCTGAAGGAGGCAGTTGAAAGACTTAGGTCTAAATGGGAATGTGAAAAGGAAATTGACTACTGGAGCCGGACTATACCAACACTGGGGGAGG
>WBNM01000097.1:3103-25769 GCA_013399055.1 Ramphastos sulfuratus | reverse complement strand
AGAGTCAGGGCAGGAGAGCCAGGACAGGAGAGCCAAGGCTGCCCCCCCCTGCCTGCTCCCCCCTGTAGCACTGTCCCAGGAGGGATTTGTTGCTCTGGGTGGTGGCTCCAGGGCCCCTCCAGCTGGGAAATTCCCTTCTGGCTGTCAGCATGGACTCATGGAATGGGCTGGAAGGGACCTGCAAAGCTCACCCAGCCCAACCCCCTGCACTCAGCAGGGACATCCTCCACAGCCCTGCCCAGCCTCACCTGCAATCCCTCCAGGGATGGGACCTCAGCCACCTCCCTGGGCAACCTGTGGCAGTGCTCCAGCAGCCTGCATCACCTGGGCCACTGCCTGCTGCAGGCTGTTTGCAACCCAGCAGGCTTTAACCAGTGCTTGAAGCAGCCCCAGGCTGGCTTCTGCTCCCCACGGCAGGCAGAGGTGGGAGGGTAGCAGCTTGGATCCCTGAGCTGTGCTAACTGCTGCCAGCTGCCTGTGAAGGGAAACAACAAAGTGAGGATGGCAGCAGACCCCGGGGGCTGCTTAGCTCTGCCCATTGATTTCCTGGGGCAGCCTCTCAGAGCTGGGCATGAAATGAAGGCTCCTGAGCAGAGCCAGGCCAAGGGGGTCAGTGCAAATCCATGTCAGAAACCTCCTCCAGGCCTCAGCTGCACCCTCAGGCAGTTTGTAGATGGCACCAAGCTGGGTGGCAGTGGTGATCTACTGGAGGCTCTGCAGGGGGATCTGGCCAGGCTGGATCCAGGGGCTGAGGTGAGTGGGATGAGGTTCAGCTGGAGGTGCTGGGCACTGCCCTTGGGTCACAACAGCCTCATGACCACTCCAAGCTAGGGACACAGTGATTGGAAACTGCCTGGTGGGAAAGGGTGTGGGGCTGTTGGCCAACAGCCATCTGGACATGAGCCAGGGGGTGCCCAGGTGGGCAAGGAGGGCACCAGCAGCCTGCCCCAGATCAGCAATGGTCTGGGCAGCAGGAGCAGGGCAGGGATTGTGCCCCTGGACTGGGCACTGCTGAGGCCACACCTTGAGTGCTGGGTTCAGTTTCAGGCCCCTTACTGCCAGGAGGACATTGAGGGGCTGGGGCAGGGCCAGAGAAGGGCACCAGAGCTGGGGAGGGTCTGGAGAACAGAGCTGGGGAGGAGCTGAGGGAGCTGGGCAGGACCCCCCTGAGAGGATTGGACCTTGGGATTAGCTTAGACTGGGCTGGACTAGATTTGAGCAGGTGCCCACCTCAGCCATGCCCTCCTAGTGCCATGTCCCTGCTTGCAGATGTTTGTGCCACACACCAAAGCTCTTGGGCACCCCCAGCCAGCCCTCCAGGCTGGCCCAGGGCAGGGCAGCAGGGGTGGGTGGGTGGCTGGAGGTGGGCAGGGGGCACTGCCAGCTGCCACTGACCGCTTTGCTTTGTGTGCCCTGGGCAGACCATCCTGGACCACATGCACCTCAAGTGCAAGTGCCACGGCCTGTCGGGCAGCTGCGAGGTGAAGACCTGCTGGTGGGCACAGCCTGACTTCAGGGCCGTCGGGGACTACCTGAAGGACAAATACGACAGCGCCTCGGAGATGGTGGTGGAGAAGCACCGCGAGTCCCGCGGCTGGGTGGAGACGCTGCGGGCCAAGTATGCCCTCTTCAAGCCCCCCACCGAGCGGGACTTGGTCTACTACGAGAACTCGCCCAACTTCTGCGAGCCCAACCCCGAGACAGGCTCCTTCGGGACCCGGGACAGGACCTGCAACCTCACCTCGCACGGCATCGACGGCTGCGACCTGCTGTGCTGCGGGCGGGGGCACAACACCCGGACCGAGCGGCGCAAGGAGAAGTGCCACTGCGTCTTCCACTGGTGCTGCTACGTCAGCTGCCAGGAGTGCACCCGAGTCTACGACGTCCACACCTGCAAGTAACCCCTGCCAGCTCCGGAGGGTGGCAGCTTGGCTGCCGAGCGGTGCCCGGGGGAGGTGGCAGCACTGCCAGCAGCGCCCAGGGAGATGGCAGCCCTGGGAGTAGTGCCCAGGGGGTTGGCAGCACTGCCAGCAGTGCCCAGGGAGATGGCAGCCCTGGGAGTAGTGCCCAGGGGGTTGGCAGCACTGCCAGCAGTGCCCAGGGAGATGGCAGCCCTGGGAGTAGCACCCAGGGGGTTGGCAGCACTGCCAGCAGTACCCAGGGAGATGGCAGCCCTGGGAGTAGCACCCAGGGTGGCAGCCCTGTGAGTAGCACCCGGGGAGCTGGCAGTGAGCAGTGCCCAGTGGGTGGCCTGGCACTCCTGAGGATGGCACAGAGGAACCCCAAAGCTCTGGGTCTGGGTCGGGTCCCTGCATGCAGCCAGCAGCAGAGCAGCTGCCAGCAGCTCACCTGCAGCAGGGCCTGAGGCTGGAGCTGAGGTCCCTGAGCTGCCCTGGCACAGGGATGGCAGAGGTCTGAGCCAGGCACCACCACAGCAGGCCCTGTGCTGCCAACAGCAGGCACAGAGCTTCCAGCTCCCTCCTCCTGCAGAGGTCTGGCCCATGGAGATGCCAACGTGGAGGCTTCAGGTGGAAAGGAATTTCAGTGCACAAGAACTGAGCAGCTCCAGGATCCCCTCCCTGCTGGTATGGCCTCCCTGCTGGCATGGCCTCACTGGCATGGCCTCCCTACTGGTATGGCCTCCCTGCTGCCTTGGCCTCCCTGCTGCCTTAGCCTCCCTGCTGGTTTGGTGTCCCTGGCTTGGCCTCCCTACTGACATGGCCTCCCTGCTGGCATGGCCTCCCTGCTGGTATGGCCTCCCTGCTGGCATGGCCTCCCTGCTGGTATGGCCTCCCTGCTGGCATGGCCTCCCTGCTGGTATGGCCTCCCTGCTGGCATGGCCTCCCTGCTGGTATGGCCTCCCTGCTGGCTTGGCCTCCCTACTGCCATGGCCTCCCTGCTCTCAGCAGATGTGGTGAGGAGGAGGAGCAATGAGCTCCCCCAGCATCCAGGCTCCTTCCTTCCTCCCCCAAGGAGATGTTGGAGACTCAAACCTGCCTGAGGCCTGAGCCTTGCTCCAGCAGCTCCTTTCACCTCCCCTTTGCCCTCTCTGCCCCCACAGCATCTCCTGCCACCCCCCCAGCAGGAAAGCAGGGCCCAGAGCTGGCCCAGGCTGACAGCAGCAGGCAGGTGGTGAGGCTGGCACCACCTCTGAGTGCCCCACAGCCTCCCTGCCCTGCAAGGTGCCCATGGGCCTGGGCATGTCCCCCCGAGTTGCTGCAGCTCCTCAGCAGGGTACCCCAGGAGGACTCCACAGGCCAGGGAGAGCTGAGGGCACCTCCCTGGGCACCCCCAGCGATGGGCATGGAGGCAGCAGCCCTGGCACAGAGATTTCTGCCCAAGCCTCCTGAGCAGCTTCCCCCTCAGACAGACTTCAAACCACCTCCTGCAGCAGGAGAGAGGCAGAAGAGAGGCCAGGGGGGAGGGCAGAGCTCACCCACCCCCAGGCCACTGCCCCCTCCCTGCCACAGCTCCTCTCACCCTGGGCTGAGACTGCTGAGGTGCATCGATGTCACCGAATGCCACCTGCCCTGCTGGGCACAGGGGGTGAGGGCCAAGCCCCAGCTCCAGCAGCACTCCTCAGGCAGCAGGGACTGGGCACAGGGCTGGCTCCAAGCCGTTCTGAGCTCCTCCTCCTCCACTCCACGGCCGTGGGGGAAGAGCAGTGCCCAGCACTGGCGGCAGCACTAAAGGGCTGGCAGCCCCCTGCTGTGTGGCACAGGCCCTGGCACTCCACACAGCCCTGAGGCTGGGCAGAGCTGGAGCAGGAATCTTGGGCACAGCAAAGAGCTCCCGGACCCAGCCCAGCCTGAGGAGCAGCTTCCTGCCACTCAAGGTGCTAGAGAGCTCCAAGGTGCCAGGAGAGCTCCAAGGTGCCAGGAGTGGTGCCTAACCCTAACCCCTAACCCTAACCCAGGCCAGCCTGAGCAGCAGCTTCGTGCCAGGAGAGCTCCAAGGTGCCAGGAGAGGTGCCCAGCCCAGCCTGAGCAGCAGCTTTGTGCCACTCAGGGTGCCAGGAGAGGTGCCTCACCCCTAGCCCAGGCCAGCCCGAGCAGCAGCTTTTTGCCACTTAAGGTGCCAGGAGAGCTCCAAGGTGCCAGGAGAGCTGCCTGACCCTAACCCAACACTAACCCTAACCCAGGCCAGCCTGAGCAGCAGCTTCATGCCAGGAGAGTTCCAAGGTGCCAGGAGAGGTGCCCAGCCCAGCCTGAGCAGCAGCTTTGTGCCACTCAGGGTGCCAGGAGAGGTGCCTAACCCCTAACCCAGGCCAGCCTGAGCAGCAGCTTTTTGCCACTTAAGGTGCCAGGAGAGCTCCAAGGTGCCAGGAGTGGTGCCTAACCCTAACCCCTAACCCTACCCCAGGCCAGCCTGAGCAGCAGCTTTGTGCCACTTACGGTGCCAGGAGAGCTGCCTGCCCCTAACCCAACCCTAGCCCAGCCTGAGCAGCCCCTCATGCCACTCAAGGGGCCAGGAGAGCTCCAAGGTGCCAAGAAAGCTCCCTAACCCTACCCCAGGCCAGCCTGAGCAGCAGCTTTGTGCCACTTACGGTGCCAGGAGAGCTGCCTAACCCTACCCCTACCGCAGCCCAGCCCAAGCCGCCCCTTCATGCCACTGAAGGTGCCAGGAGAGGTGCCTCACCCCTAGCCCAGGCCAGCCCGAGCAGCAGCTTTTTGCCACTTAAGGTGCCAGGAGCGCTCCAAGGTGCCAGGAGAGCTGCCTAACCCTAACCCTAACGCAGCCCAGCCCAAGCAGCCCCTTCATGCCACTCAAGGTGCCAGGAGAGCTCCAATGTGCCAAGAAAGCTGCCTAACCCTAACCCAGGCCAGCCTGAGCAGCAGCTTCCTGTTACTCAAGGTGCCAGGAGAGCTCCATGGTGCCAGGAGAGTTGCCTAACCCAACCCTAACCCAGCCTGAGCAGCCCCTTCATGCCACTGAAGGTGCCAGGAGAGCTCCAAGGTGCCAGGAGAGCTGCCTGACCCTAACCCAACCCTAATCCAGCCTGAGCAGCCCCTTCATGCCACTGAAGGTGCCAGGAGAGCTCCAAGGTGCCAGGAGAGTTGCCTAACCCAACCCTAACCCAGCCTGAGCAGCCCCCTCATGCCACTCAAGGTGCCAGGAGAGCTCCAGGACCTTCTGCAGCAAGATTTCAGCTCTCCCTGAATTCCTGTGCCTGGAAAAGCCTCCAAGGACCCAACCTGAAACAAAACAAAACAAAAAAATCTTCTTCCTGTGTTGGGTTTTGCCTGGGCAGAGGCATTGGAGCTGAGCTCAGAGCACTGCCCCTGCCCTACCTTCCTCTTCCTCCTCACCAGGTCCTCTCCTAGCACTGAAGGGGGGGAAAAGAAAAACAAAAAAATCTCTTTCCAGCAACCTGCTTGATCCAAAGTTTTGTATAAAGTTGTAGAGGTTGAGTGATTTTTTTTTTGTTTTTAAATTTTATTTTATATTCAGAAGAGAAAAAAAAAAAAACCAACAAAAAAAAAAAACCCAACCCCCAAAAAGTCTCTTTTTATAAGCATTATTTATTATACACTGTACAGAGCTGAGCAAGCAGAGTCTATATTATATAAATATCTATATTTGGAGAAAAAAAAAAGTCTGTTGCATTATTTTTTTTTTGGGGGGGGGGGGTGAAAGAGGAGGTGGAAAAACAAAGAAACCCCAAAGGGTGCAGCCAAGCCAAGCATTCAGTGCCCACCTCGTGTGGTTTGCCCCCTGAGGGGCTTTCAGCCCTGCTGAGAGTGCCCAGAGGGGTGGGTGGGGGTCACAGAGGGCTCCTCCAAGCTGTTCTCTCTGCTTCAGCCACCCCCCCCCCCAGAGCTGGCACCTCCAGGGGGTTTGGGTATTTTAGCCCCACAGAATGGTAGGGGTTGGGAGGGACCTCCAGAGCAAACATTCTGCCAGGGTAGGGGCACACAGGGTAGGGGTACACAGGGTAGGGGCACACAGGGTAGGGGTACACAGGGTAGGGGTCCCCAGGGTAGGGGCACACAGGGTAGGGGTACACAGAGACACATCCCTGGGAGAGGGAGGGAGAGGGAGGGGTTGGAAGCTCTGCAGAGCAGGAGACTCCACAGCCTCTCTGGGCAGCCTGCTCCAGCAAAGCTTAGCCAGTGCCAACCTCCTTGGCATGGGCAGGGACACTTCTCACCAGCCCAGGGTGCTCAAGGGCCTGATCCAGCCTGGTGCTGAACACCTGCAGGGAGGTTGTGGAGCACAGAATCACAGAATGTGATCAAAGATCAAAGATCACGTTGGGTGATTCTGTGCTCCACAACCTCCCTGGGCAACCTGTGCCAGTGTCTCCCCACCCTCAACCTGTGCCAGTGTCTCCCCAGGTTCATCAAGGGCACTGCTTGACCAGCCTGAGCTCCTCCTGTGCCAAGGTGCCCTGCTGAGGGATGAGAGAAGCTCTGGGGGTTGTTTGCCTGCACCTTGGCAAAGGCTTTGGCACCACTGCCTGCAGCATCCTGCTGCAGACCCTGGCTGCTGCTGCTGCTGCTGCTGCTGCTTGGGTGGGTGGAGGCTTCCCTGGGTCAAGACCTGGCTGATGGCTGAGCCCAGAGTGCTGGGGAGTGGAGCTGAGCCCAGCTGGTGGCAGGGCACAGGAGGTGTTCCCTGGGCTCAGTGCTGGGGGCAGCTCTGTTTAATGTCTTCAGCAATGATCTGGCTGAGGAGATTGAGGCACCCCCAGTGAGGCTGCAGATGGCACCAAGCTGGGGGCAGTGCTGATCTGCTGCAGGGCAGGAGGCTCTGCAGGGGCACCTGGGCAGGCTGGATCCAGGGGCTGAGGCCAATGGGATGAGGTTCAGCAAGGCCCAGGGCTGGGTCCTGCACTTGGGTCACAGCCACCCCAGGAAGGCTCCAGGCTGGGGGCAGAGAGGCTGAAAGTGCCCAGCAGAAAGGCCCTGGGGGTGCTGGGTGACAGCAGCTGAAGCAGAGCCAGGGGTGCCCAGGTGGGCAAGAAGGGCACCAGCAGCCTGGGCTGGGTCAGCAATGGAGTGGGCAGCAGGAGCAGGGCAGGGATTGTGCCCCTGTGCTGGGCACTGGGGAGGCCACAGCTGCAATCCTGAGTTCAATTTTGGGCTCCTCACTGCCAGAAGGACATTGAGAGGCTGGAGCAGGTCCAGATAAGGGCACCAGAGCTGGAGAAGGGTCTGGAGAAGAGGACTGGGGAGGAGCAGCTGAGGGAGCTGGGGGTGTGCAGTGTGGAGCAGAGGAGGCTGAGGGAGACCTCATTGCTCTCTGCAGCTCCCTGAGAGGAGGCTGCAGCCAGGTGGGGGTTGGGCTCTGCTGCCTGGCATCAGGGGACAGAAGGAGAGGAAATGTCCTGAAGTTGTGCCAGGGGAGGGTTAGGTTGGAGAGGAGGAAAAATTTGTTTGCTGCAAGAGTGGTCAGGGACTGGCACAGGCTGCCCAGGGAGGTGCTGCAGTGCCCAGAGTCAGAATGGGCTGGGTTGGAAGGCACCTCCAGAGGTCACATAGACCAAGGCCAGGCTGGAGCAGAAGGTGTCCCTGACTCTGTGCTGCCTTTACAACCTGACCCAAAGAGGTTTCCTCAGCCACTGAAGTCATTCAAGGAGCCAAGAAACTCCCTGGAGGTGTTCAAGCAAGCTGTGGCCATGGCACCTGGGGGCATGGCTTGGTGGCCATGGTGCTGCTGGGCTGCAGGTTGGGCTGGATGAGCTTGGAGGCCTTTGCCAACCCAAACCCTGCTGTGGTTCTCAGCCAATGACACAAAATGTAGCAGAGATGATGCCAAAGTCTGATCCCTGGGCTGTCATCTCTGCCTGTGCACAGACAGGAGACTGGATGTGTGAGCACTGCTGGGTAAGGAACTGGCTGGATGGTGGCACACAGAGACTGGTGAGCAAGGGCACAATGCCCACCTGCAGACCAGTGCCAAGTGGCTCCCTCAGGGGTCAGTGCTGGCACCAGTGCTGTTTGACAGCTTTGGCAGTGCCATGGACAGAGGAATCAGTGCAGCCTCAGCAAGTGTGCAGATGGCACCAAGCTGTGTGGCACAGTCACTTGCTAGAGGGCAGGGATCCATCCAGAGGGACCTGGACAGGCTGCAGAGCTGTGCCCAGGCCAACCTCAGGACATTCAACAAGGCCAAGTGTAAGGTCCTGCACCTGGGTAGGCACAATGCCAAGCACAGCTCCAGGCTGGGTGGGGAATGGCTGAGAGCAGCCCTGAGGAACAGGCCCTGGGGGTCTGGGGTGATGAAAAGCTCAAGATGAGGCTGCAGTGTGAGTGCAGCCCAGACAGCAACTGTGTGCTGGGCTGCAGCAAGAGCAGTGTGGGCAGCAGGGCAAGGGAGGGGATTGTGCCCCTTTGCTCTGCTCTCCTCAGACCCCAGCTGCAGTCCTGTGTGCAGTTCTGGAGCCCCCAGCACAGGAAGGACATGGAAGTGTTGGAGCCAGTGCAGAGGAGGCCACCAAGATGCTGAGAGGGCTGCAGCAGCTCTGCTGTGAGGACAGGCTGAGAGAGTTGGGGCTCTGCAGCCTGGAGAGGAGAAGGCTTCCAGGAGAGCTTGGAGTGGCCTTGCAGGATCTGAAGGGGGCTGCAGGAAGGCTGGGGAGGGACTGTTGAGAAGGGCTTGGAATGGCAGGACAAGGGGCATGGGTTTGGAGTGTCAGAGGGGAGATTGAAAGTGGATGTGAGGAGGAAGTTGTTTGCAGTGAGGGGGGGGAGAGACTGGCACAGGTTGCCCAGAGAGGTTGTGGCTGCTCCCTCCCTGGAGGTGTTCAGGACCAGGCTGGATGAGGCCTTGAGTGCCCTGTACTAGTGGGAGGTGTCCCTGCCTATGGCAGGGGGTTGGAACTGGCTGATCCTTGAGGTCCCTTCCAACCTTCCCATTCTATGATTCTAAAACAGGCTCTAGGCTGTCCTCCCCCTCCAGCATCCTTGCAGGCTGTCACTGAGTCACCTTTTGCTGGGTTGGACACTGAGATCCCAATTCTCTCCTCTAAAACCTTCTCCTCCTCTGCATGAAGCACTCTGAGGGGTCTCAGCACCACATCCCCACCACCAGTGATGCTCTGAAGTGCTGCCCAGGACCTGCTCAGCCCTGGCTCAGACTGACCTGGCTGAAGGGCAACAATCAGCACAGAACCACTCCAAAGGCCACTCCATGCCCAAGTGGAGCACTGTGGGCACTGCTGTTCCCCCGTGGCCAGTGTGGGACTGGCTGCTTAACATCCCTGCTGCTGGCACAGGGAGACTGAGGCACCCTCAGCAAGCTGCAGAGGGCACCAAGCCAGGTGGTGTGGGTGGCACAACTGAAGGACAGGATCCATGCAGAGGGACCTGGACAGGCTGCAGCAGTGGGGCCAGGAGAGCATCAGGAGCTGCAGCAGGGCCAAGCACAAGGTCCTGCACTTGGGATGAGTCCAGGCTGGGGATGCAGAGCTGGAGAGCAGCCCTGAGGAGAAGGGCTTGGGGGTGCTGGGGGTGCAGAGCTGGACATGAGCTGGCACTCAGCACTGCCAACCTAGAGCCAGCCCTGTCCTGGGCTGATCCCCAGCAGTGTGGGCAGCAGGGGCAGGGAGGGGATTCTGCTCCTCTGCTGGGCTCTGCTCAGACCCCCCCTGCAGTGCTGGGGCAGCTCTGGAGGCCTCAGCACAGCACAGGCAGGGACCTGCTGGAGCAGGGCCAGAGGAGGCCACAGCAGTGCTGGCAGGGCTGGAAGGGCTCTGCTGGGAGGCCAGGCTGAGAGAGTTGGGCTTGGGCAGGCTGCAGAAGAGAAGGCTGCAGGGAGAGCTTCTGGTGGCCTTGCAGTGCTTCAAGGGCCCAGCAGAGAGCTGGGGACAGAGTTTTGAGCAGGGCCTGTGGGGACAGGCCAAGGGGGGATGGTTGGAACCTGAGAGAGGGAGCTTGAGAGTGGAGAGAAGGCAGAAATGTTTGACAGTGAGGGTGGGCAGAGCCTGTGCCAGGCTGCCCAGAGAGGTGGGAGCTGCCCCATGGCTGGCACCACTGCAGGTGAGGCTGTCTGGGGCTGTGAGCAGCCTGCTCTGGTTGGCTGCAGGGGGTTGATGACCTTTCCAGGTCCCTTCCCACCCACACGAGCCTGCACCCCACACCCCCACACTGGTCCCCACTTTCCACACCCTGACACCTGCCTTCTCCCAGTGCTGCCTGAGCCACCACAGCCCTGTGGTGGGGGACACCTGGCACTGCCTCACTGCACTGTGCTGCCTCACTGCACTGTGCTGCAGGCAGGGAGCTTCTGCCAGTGCCACCTCCTGTGGATGGCAGCAGCCTTTGGAGTCCCTCAGGCAGCACTGCTGGGCACTGAGGGCTCAGGGCAGCCCAGGAAGCTCTGCCCAGGCACTGTGACTGTGGAGTGGAAGCTGTCTCATGGCTGCACAACCTCCAGGGCTTTCTCCAGCACATTCCACACCCCAGACCCATCCCAGCACTTGGTCTGTGCTTCACAAGCCCATGGAGGAGGCAGTAACACCTCTGGAAGGCTCAGGAGACAGCAGAAGAGGGCAAGGCAGGGATGCAGAACGTGGGCACTGCTGTGCAGGGTGCCCCAGGTCCCACCCCAGAGCTGCTCCTGCCCAGGCAGTGTGGGAAGGGCAGGGGTGGGAGGTGGTGCCAGGAGCCATTCTCCTCTGCCAGCTGCAGGCAAGATCTTGCCTGGAGACCTTGGGCCAGGCTGCACTGGGTGGGAAGTGCAGCTGCAGCCTGACCTGGCCTCCAGCATGGCCTCCTGCAAGGGAGACACAGCTGGGCACACAGTGGGCACACAGCTGGGCACACAGCTGGGCACACATCTGGATATGCAGCTGGGCACACAGCTGGGGCCTCCTCAGCACTGCAAGGACCAAAGAGCTGCAGACTGAGCTGCCCCACAGGTCTGCCCAGCCAGTTCCTCTAAGGCCACCTGCAGCCAAGCTGCCCAGCCAGGAGATTCCATCCATGCCCAGCTGGGCACAAGCTGGGCACCCCTCTGGCTCTCTGCAGCTGCAAGGGACTTGCTGCCCTCACCACAGCTGCACAGCTCTGTCCTACCAGCACCCAAACACACACACAGAGCTCTGGCCCAGCAGCACTCACACACACACACTCACACATACACACACACACACACACACTCCCACTCATACACACACACACAGTCACACAGCCACACACTCACACACACACACACTCACAGTCTCACACACACACACACTCACACTCATACATGCACACACACAATCACACAGCCACACACTCTCAGACACACACACACACACTCACAGTCACACTCAGTTACACACACAGTCACAGACACAGTCACATGCTCACACACACAGAGTCTCACACTCACAGTCACACACACACATACTCACAGTCACACAGTCACAGCCACACAGTCACACACACAGTCACACACTCACACACACACACACTCACACTCACTCACACCCACACACTCACACACACAGGCACACTCAGTTACACACACAGTCACACACTCACACAGCCACACATTCACAGTCACACGCTCACACAGAGTCACACAGTCACACACTCACACACAGTCTCACACTCACACACAGTCACACACACACGCACACAGTCACAGCCACACACAGTCATACACTCACACGGTCACACACAGTCACACACACAGTCACACACACTGTCACACAGTCACACACAGAGTCTCACAGTCACACACACACACTCACACTCACAGTCACAGTCACACAGAGTCATACACTCACAGTCACACACACATCAGTCACACACTCAGTCACAAACACACTCAGTCACACACACTCACACAGTCACATAGTCACAGTCACAGTCACACACAGTCACAGTGAGTCACAGCCACACACACAGTCGCACACTCACACACTCAGTCACACAGTCAGTCACAGTCACACACACACTCACAGTCACACTCACACACACACAGCTGTGTCCCAGAAGCACTCACACACAGACACTCTCACACTCTCACACAGTCACACCCACACAGAGCTGTGTCCCAGCAGCCCTCACACACAGACACACTCTCACACCCACACACTCACTCTCACACACACCCACTCACTCTCACACAGTCACACCCACACAGAGCTGTGTCCCAGCAGCACCCCCAGACAGGCAGCCCCAGCCCCCCAGGCGCTGCCCCCAGCCCCAGCAGCCCCCCAAGGACAGAGGAGCCCCCAGGCTGTCTCCAGTCGTTGTGCTTTATTGGCCACTGAGGGTGCAGGTTCCAGCTACGTATTCACCACTACACTTGTGGACAGACACAACAAGGCTCACACACACCAAGAGCTGCTGAGCACTCCTGGGCTGGGAGCAGCAGGGGAGAGAAATGAGCACAGAACCCCACGAGGTCACACAGGATGAGAGGGGAGAACCACCACGGGGCTGGCAAGGTGGGCACAACACAACAGCACTGCCAGGCCAGGAGGAACCAGAGCAGGGCACCCGCTGCAGTGGGCCTGGGGCACCTCCTCTGGGCCTGGCAGGCCGTGGGAGCTGGGCTGGGTGCAGCTGGCAGCCCCAGCAGTGCCTCTGTGCAGGGTTGGGAAGCCACAGTGACCACCAATGGCTTTGATCTCCATCTGAGGTATGTTCTGTGGACCTCACCACAGCCTGGAGCTGAGAAAGCAGAGGGGAGCAGCCTGGTGCAGGCATGGCCACCAGCACCTCAGTGCCAGGAGGGGGCTGCTGGGGGTGGGGGGGAGCACACAGCACAGTCTGATACATTCCTTGATTTCAGTGCAAAAACCTGGCCACAGCCCAGGGCACCTCAGAGCCCCAGGGAGGAACTCAGCCTTTGGTAAGGTGGCAGGGAAAAGGGCTCCAAGGAGGCTCCACCTGTGCTGCGCCCAGCAGGAGCCTTCAGGCTGCACTCAGCACCTCTGGGGCTGGTGCTGAGCTAACAACAGGCTCTGATGCCTTCAACACTGCGTTTGGGAGCTCCCCCTGCTCTGAGCAGCAGTCCCCTGCCTCCCCCAGCCCTAGCCCCAGCTGCCCACCTCTGCCAGCAGGCCACAGGACACCTGATGGAGAACAGCCCAGGAGACAGCACCCAGGGGCTGTGGGGTTGGCATGGTGGGCACTGGCTGTAGGGCACAGGCTGGCTCAGTGCTGGGTGAGCTGTGGGGTGTTCCCCAGACCAGGGATGACAGAGCAGCACCTGAATGTGCCTCCAGGCCAGGCTGTGGGGCCAGCAGGAGCCAGGACTTCTCCCCTGCCACAGCAGCTGGACACAAGTGAGGGTTAACTTCCCAACCCACAGGGCACTGCCCCATGCCAAAAGCGAGGGAGGTGGCAGGCAGTGCTGCACAGGGACAGCAGCAGGCTGCTCAGGGGGACACCTGCACACAACACCAGGGCACTCAGGACAAGGGGTGGAGATGCTGTATTGCACTACACATGCAGATCCCAGGTGGGGTTGTTGGGAAGAGGGCAGCACTTCACTGTGTCCAGTGGGATGAGCACAGGAGAGCAAAGATCCCAGGGAACCTTCTCCAAGTTGGTCTCTTTCCCAGCTGTTGGTCTTGCACTTGGTCCAGCTTCAGTCTAGGGTAGGGACTCTTGCAAAAGAAGCCAAATCCATTTGAAAGCATGCACAGCACCAAAGCATCAAGCACACACTGGGCCCACTCACAGGCAGCCAGGACAGACACTGCTGAGAGCTGCCCCAGCACAGGCACTGCCCTGCAGGCATTAGAAAAGTCCTGGTCTGGGAGATGCCACTGCCAAGACTGGGCTCAACTACTCCCTGTGACACCTACAGGGGAAAGAGCAGGAGATCCTTCTCTCAGACAGGAGACACAGAGCAGCCAAAGCCCCAGACCTCAGATGCTCAGCTGGATTTCAGCTCCTGCAGAACCTCTGGAGCTTGCCCCCAGCTAAAGGAGCTGCTCCAGCACCTCACTGAACTGCTCAGAAGGGAGTCAGGGGAAGCAGAGAACTCAGGGGCCCAAAGAGCCTGCAGGACCTCCCCCTCCCAGCCCACCTGGCAGTGAGAACTGGTCTGACACAGCTGTGGAGCTACAGGTCAGACAGACCCTGCAGCTGCCCCCCAGGAGCAGGGAAGCCCTGGTACTTACGTGCCCTCTTCCCTCAGGAGAGCCAGGAACTTCTTCACCCTGTACTCAGGATCCATCTATAGGGCAGACAAAAGAGAGCTCCAGGGACCTGCTGCAAGGCTCCAGCAGCCCAAGAGCAAAAGCAGAGTATGGGTTGGAAGGCACCTCTGGACCTCATCCAGTCCAACCAGCAGTGTAACACCACCATGGCTAAACACCTGCTCCAGCTGGGGGTGTCCCTGCTGACTGCAGGGGGCTGCACTGGGTGACCTTTAAAGGTCTCTTCCAACCCAAATCATTTGGTGACTGTGTGGGGCCAGACTCTGCTCAGTGGTGCCCAGGGGCAGGACAAGGGGCAGAGGGCACAAACTGGAGCCCAGGAGGGTCCACCTGAACAGCAGGAGAAACTCCTTTGGTGTGAGGGTGCTGGAGGCCTGGAGCAGGCTGCCCAGAGAGGCTGTGGAGTCTCCTTCTCTGGAGAGCTTCCAACCCTCCCCGGGCATTGTGCTCCTGGGCAAGCTGCTGTGGGTGCCCTTCTGGAGCAGGAGCTTGGACTGGATGAGCTCCAGAGGTCCCTTCCAACCCCCAGCAGCCTGTGAAAAGGATGGTGTGGGTCAGAACCAGAGCACCAGAGCAGCTGCCCTGTGCCCCAGGCAGTGTGGAGCCTCCCTCCCTGCAGCAGCTGTGGGGCAATGATGGGCAGGGCTGGGGAGGCTTCTCCAGCCAGGCTGCTGCCAGAGCTGCCAGGGCTTACACAGCTGCAGCCCCGGGCTGAGCAGCAGCACTCAGGGCCAGGGCAGCAGCAGCAGCAAACTCCCTGTGTCAGGAGAAGGAAGCCATTGTCAGGGCTCAGTGAGAGGGACTGCAGCAGAGCCAGGCAGGGCCCAGGCCTGCAGCCTGGCGAGCAGTGACTGATGGCTGCCTGCGGGAGGGATTAGAGAGCGGCAGGGAGGCAGAGAAATGCCTCAGCCCCGGGGGACAGCCAGGCAGGGCCGGCCCAGCCCTGCAAGTCCTGACAGCTGCCAGCCAGGGCTCAGCTGCTGCTAAGCTCCAGGCCTCTGAGCTGCTGCTCAGCCTCTCCTGGGCAGCTCTGAGGGCAGCTCAGGGGCACACCTCACTTAGGGGCACTGCTGTGGGCACAGCTCATTCAGGGCACTGTTCTGGGCACAGCTTAGTTGGGCACAGCTCACTCAGGGACACAGCTCACTTGGGCACAGCTCTGGGCACAGCTTACTAAGAGACACTGTTCTGGGCACAGCTAACTCAGGGCACTCTGCATTTGCTGAGTAGGCCTTAGGTGATGTCAGTGGGGGGCTCAGGGGGGCACTGCAGCCTCTCCTGTCCTGCACCCAGAGGCTGGTGGCTGTGGGGGAGGGCTAAGAGCTGCAGATTTCTACCCCTGAAGCTGCTGAAGGTGACAAGGAAGGGTGCAGCAGTTCTGCAGCCTGAGAGATTGATCCTCTGCAGGGCAGGAGCATAGCAGCTGCACAGCAGCTGCTGCTGCAGCACACACTGCACTGCTGCAGCACACACCGCACTGCCGCAGCGCACACAGAGCACTGCAGGAGCTCACACACTGCACTGCAGGAGCTCACACACTGCACTGCTGCAGCTCACACAGCACTGCTGCAGCACACACACTGCACTGCTGCAGCTCACACAGAGCACTGCTGCAGCACACACACTGCGCTGCAGGAGCTCACACACTGCACTGCTGCAGCTCACACACACAGCACTGCTGCAGCTCTCACACAGCACTGCTGCAGCTCACACACACAGCACTGCTGCAGCTCACACCACTGCTGCAGCTCACACAGAGCACTGCTGCAGCTCACACACAGAGCACTGCTGCAGCTCACACACAGAGCACTGCTGCAGCTCACACACAGCACTGCAGCAGCTCACACACAGAGCACTGCTGCAGCTCACACACAGCACTGCAGCAGCTCACACAGTGCACTGCAGCAGCTCACACACAGCACTGTTGCAGCTCACACACAGCACTGCAGCAGCTCACACACAGCACTGCTGGCTGATTGCTGCCTGCCCAACATCCATTCCATGGCAGGTTAAGGCAACCCAACCACCCCTGCTGCCAGAGGCTCTCCTCTCCCCAGGCTCTGAGCAGCCCAGGGCAGGGTGGGGTTTAAGGACCTCTCTGTGCCCAGGACCTGCTGATGTCTGCACTCAGAAGGTTGCTCCTCACTGCAGCTCTCTTCTCAGTTAAAACAATTCAAAGGCTCCACCACACAGCTCGAGGAGGAGCCTGCAGAGAAGGGGAACCCTCAGCTGCTCCACTGACTCTGTTCTTCTGAGAGAAGGCTGAGAGGGGATCTGAGCAGTGTCTACAAATACCTGAGGGGTGGGTGCAAGGATGAAGGTGCCAGGCTCTGTTTGGTGGTGCCCAGTGACAGGACAAGGTACAACAGGTACAAGCTGGAACCCAGGAAGTTCCACCTCAACATCAGGAGGAACTTCTTTGGTGTGAGGGTGCTGGAGCCTGGAGCAGGCTGCCCAGAGAGGCTGTGGAGTCTCCTTCTCTGCAGACTTCCGAGCCCCACCTGGATGTGTTCCTGTGTGCCCTGCCCTGGGTGCCCCTGCCCTGGCAGGGGTTGGACTGGATGATCTCTGGAGGTCCTTCCAAGCCCTCCCATGCTGTGATGCTGTGAGCCCAGGCACACCCTTACCTGCAGAGACATTTCTATCAGCATCAGCAGCTTCTTGATGCCAATCCAGACAGGCTTCCCCTTGACGTTCTGGGCTATGGTGCTGCGCTCCTTGTCCTTGAAGTTACCCAGCAGCTGGGGGAGGAGGAACACAGGGTCAGAAACACCCCCAGCAGGGCCCTGCCAGCAGGGACAGTGCCAGCAGCCCTGCCAAAGGGACTGAGAGGCTCAATCTGCTTCAGGAGGGAACTTTGCTGCAGTGCTCCTGGGCAAGGCAAAGGCACTCAGGTGGTTTTATTCTGTGATGAACCTGCTGATGGCAGCTCCAGGCCAACAGCTGCTAAGTCCCTGCTGGCACCACAGCAGTTTCTGCAGGTGAGGGTCTGGAAGGACTCAGTGCCCCAAGCCCCATCCAGAGCTGCTGTAGGCATGTCCCTGTCCCTCAGGCTTTGTCCCCAGTGGGGCATTTCCAGAAGCCTGCACCCAGACTGCCCTGGTTGGCCATGTTCATGCAACAGCCTTCAGCTGTCACTCCAAGTTCCACCATGGCACAGAAGCAGCCATGAAGGGCACCACTGTGCCTATGATCTCTTCAGCTCCCAGCACCTCCACCTGATGTTCCAGGTGCTGAGAGCTGAGCACCCTCCAGGCACGTTCAGCTGAAGTGCCCTAATTACACTCATTTAGTGCCCTAATTATGCTCATTACCCACTTCCATGCCCTCAGAACCTTTCAGTCCAACCCACAAGCTCTTTCCCCAGCCCCACTGATCTCTCCCTGTGCCTCAGCTCACTGCAGGACAAAGGGACTTGGAGAAGCCTCAGAGCTCTTCCTTTGTGCCATCGTCCAAGGGGGCAGAGCTGCGGCACCATCGCTCCCTGCCAGCCAGCTCCGAGCTCCTCTGCCATCCTTGGAAGCCTTTCTCACCTCCAGAGCCTCCATCAGCTGCTCCCCAGTGGCAATGTTGGGCACGTGGATGGTGGTGCTGAAGGCATTCAGCATTTCCATCTCCTGCAGGACGTCCTTGCGGCTGGTGGTGCCGATGATGAGCAGCTTGCGGCCCTGGGCACAAAGGGAGGAGCAGTCAGGAGCAGAGCAGAGCCTGGGGCAGGCTGCAGCTGAAGACCAGAAAATGGCCACAGGCAGCCCAGCACTGGGCATGAAATGGATCAAACCTCCCAGCAGCCAAAGGCAACATCATAGTCCCATGCAAGGCTGGGAGCAGACCCCAGAAGCTGCAGCAATGCCACCAAGGGGGGGGCAGAAACCACCTACCAGGAGGCTGCCCACACTCAGCATTCCTGCCTTAGCTCTGCTTCTGCCTGCACCACTGTGACCTGCAGGAGCAGGGCCAGAAAGGGCAACAGAGATGGGGAAAGGTCTGGAGAACAGAGCAGCTGAGGGAGCTGGAGAAGAGGAGGCTCAGTGAGACCTCATTGCTCTCTGCAGCTCCCTGAGAGGAGGCTGCAGTCAGGCGGGGGTTGGGCTCTGCTCCCTAGGAATGACACCAAGCTGGGGGCAGATGTTGGTGGGTTGGAGGGCAGAAGGGCTCTGCAGCAGGACCTCGAGCGCCTGGACAGATGGGCAGAGTCCAAGGGGATGGAGTTCAACAAATCCAAGTGCTGGGGGCTGCACTTTGGCCACAACAACCCCATGCAGAGCTACAGGCTGGGGTGGGAGTGGCTGGAGAGCAGCCAAACAGAAAGGGATCTGGGGGTGCTGATTGACACCCACCTAAACATGAGCCAGCAGTGTGCCCAGGTGGCCAAGAAGGCCAATGGCATCCTGGCCTGCATCAGGAATAGTGTGGCCAGCAGGAGCAGGGAGCTCATTCTCCCCCTGTACTCTGCACTGGTTAGGCCACACCTTGAGTACTGTGTCCAGTTCTGGGCCCCTCAATTTAAGAAGGACATTGAGGTGCTTGAGCGTGTCCAGAGAAGGGCAACGAGGCTGGTGAGAGGCCTCGAGCACAAGCCCTATGAGGAGAGGCTGAGGGAGCTGGGATTGTTTAGCCTGGTGAAGAGGA
Source organism: Ramphastos sulfuratus (assembly GCA_013399055.1). Taxonomy (NCBI): domain Eukaryota; kingdom Metazoa; phylum Chordata; class Aves; order Piciformes; family Ramphastidae; genus Ramphastos; species Ramphastos sulfuratus. Next base: position 7,024 of record WBNM01000097.1, on the reverse strand, counting down.
GGCTCAGGGGAGACCTTATTGCTGTCTACAACTACCTGAAGGGTGGTTGTGGCCAGCAGGAGGTTGCTTTCTTCTCTCAGGCAACCAGCACCAGAACAAGAGGACACAGTCTCAAGCTGTGCCAGGGCAAGTTTAGGCTGGAGGTGAGGAGAAAGTTCTTCACTGAGAGAGTCATTCCCCACTGGAATGGGCTGCCCAGGGAGGTGGTGGAGTCACCGTCCCTGGAGGTGTTCAAGGCAGGTTTGGGCGTGGCACTTGGTGCCATGGTCTGGTCTTGAGGTCTGTGGTAATGGGTTGGACTTGATGATCTTTGAGGTCTCTTCCAACCTTGCTATACTGTGATACTGTGATACTGTGAAGGAGGAGAGGAAATGTCCTGAAATTGTGCCAGGGGAGGGTTAGGTTGGAGAGGAGGAAAACTTTCTGTGCTGCAAGAGTGGTCAGAAGTTGGCACAGGCTGCCCAGGGAGGTGATGGAGTGCCCATGGCTGGAGGTGTTCAAGCAGCCTGTGCCCATGGCACTGGGGCCATGGTGGTGCTGGGCTGCTGGCTGGGCTGGATGATCCTGGAGGCCTTTTCCAACCCAAAGGCTGCTGTGGTTCTGTAAAGAGCTGAACCCTGATCACAAGGAGAAGCAGGAGCCAGCTCCCAGCTCCCCCAGCAGCAAAGCTGAGTTACAGCCCCAGGGCCTCAGTGCAGGACAGCTCCAGCACCCTGCAGCTCAGGCTCTCCCAGCAGAAGGTATCCCAAATCCCCAGGCCCCATCTCCAGGCTGCTTCATAAAAGGACAGGTCAGGTCTGGCAGGCTGCAAGTTCCAACCAGCAACACACAGCAGTGCCAGGCTGGCCTGAGAGGAGCAGAGCCCAACCCCAACCCAGCAGCCACTGAAGCAGGACCTGCTGCTGCTGCTCCATCCTGGGAATGCCATTGGGATGGTGGCTGGGGGAAGGGGCTGGTGGGAGGAGCTGGTGGAAGATGGTGGTGGAAGATGGTGGAAGGGGATGATGAAAGGAGGTGGCGGAGGGCAGGGATGCCATCCAGAGGGACCTGGACAGGCTGCAGAGCTGTGCCCAGGCCAACCTCAGGACATTCAACAAGGCCAAGTGTAAGGTCCTGCATCTGGCTAGGCACAAACCCAAGCACAGCTCCAGGCTGGGTGGGGAATGGCTGAGAGCAGCCCTGAGGAACAGGCCCTGGGGGTCTGGGGTGAGGAAAAGNCCCTGCCTATGGCAGGGGTTTGGAACTGGCTGAGCTTTGAGGTCCCTTCCTGAGGCAGCCAGCAACCAGCTCAGTGCAACCATGCAGCTGCCAGAGCACTGCCAGCCTGTGAGGGAAGCTGCAGGGAAGCTGCAGGCCCCCAGTGAAGCTCTGTGGGGTTGGGCAGTGTCTGCTGCCCTGTGTGCCCCTCTGTGGGGTTGGGCAGTGTCTGCTGCCCTGTGTGCCCCTCTGTGGGGCTGGGCAGTGTCTGCCTGCCCTGTGTGCCCCTCTGTGGGGTTGGGCAATGTCTGCCTGCCCTGTGTGCCCCTCTGTGGGGTTGGGCAATGTCTGCTGCCCTGTGTGCCCCTCTGCGGGGCTGGGCACTGCCTGCCTGCCCTGTGTGCCCCTCTGTGGGGCTGGGCAGTGTCTGCTGCCCTGTGTGCCCCTCTCTGGGGCTGGGCAGTGTCTGCTGCCCTGTGTGCCTCTGCATGTTGATGAAGCAGTCCCGGCCCCGGAGCTGCTGCTGCTTAGTTCTCAGAGGGGTCCTTTTCTCCAGCCTGGCTCCCTGCTGTGCCAGCCCTTTTCAGCCCTGCCACCCACACCCCCACTCCCCTCCCCCAGGCTCCCCTCCTGCAGAGCACAGGGAAGCTGCTGGCAGCGAAGCCCAGGCAGACCTGGGTTTGTTTGCTGCTCTGCAATCCACTTGAGGAAGGATTTTCAGGTGGGTTAAAGGAAGATGCTGCAGGAAAGGCAGCTCCACAGTGCCCCTCGGCTGCTGCCGACTGGCACCACTGCCCAGGCACTGCTGCGGGCAGCGAGCGTGGCCTGGGGCTCCCCAGCACACCCAGGGATGTGCCAGCCTGAGCCTGCTGCCTTTGCCCTCCGAGCTCCTGCACAGTGCCAGCCAGTGTGGGGCAGCCGCAGGAGCTGCAGGAGCCTCCTGCAGTGCAGCGCTGCAGCCTGGCAGGCAGGTCCCACACTGCTGGCACGCAGGGACACAGCCCTGAGCAGGCACTGAGCAGGGAGCTGGCAGCAGGGACTGGTGCCCGGGCACAGCCTGCGGGGGGCTGCGGGACACAGCCTGGGCCCAGGCAGCGGCGGCAGAGAGAGCAGCGGCAGCGGGACCTGACCTAGGGCATGGGGACAGCAGCGCCGAGCTGCAGCACAGCCATGCACACACACACACTGCACACTGCAAACACTGCACACAGCACACACATACTACACACTGCACACACACACTGCATCCACACACTGCCCACGCACACTGCATCCTCACACTGCCCATGCACACACTGCACACGCGCACACTGCACACGCATTGCACCCTCACACACTGCACATGCACACACTGCACACACGCACTGCACCCACACTGCACCTGCACACTGCACCCTCACACACTGCCCCCCACACACTGCATCCTGACACTGCATCCTGACACTGCCCCCACTGACCCTACTGCTTCCACATACTGCACCCACCCACTGTACTCACCCACTGCACTCACCCACCCACTGCACTCACTCACTGCACCCCTCACTCACTGCACTCACTCATTTTACCCCTCACCCACTGCACCTACCCACTGCTTCCACACACTGCTCCCCTCACACACTGCTCCCACCCACCACTCACCTCCCCTCCACCCACTGCTCCACTCATCCCCCACTGCTCCCACTCACCCACTCCTCCACTCACCTCCCACTCACCCACTGCTCCCCTCACCCACTGCTCCCCACTCCCCACTCACTCTGTGGTCCCAGCTGCTTCCTCACTGCCATTTCTAAGCCCTTCCAAGCTGCTCCCTGTTCCAGGCCCCTGTGGCCAAAGGCCCAAGAGCCCCTGTGGGAGCACTGCAGAGCAGAGGAGTGCACAACCACTTTAGAAGTTCAGAGTGGTCAGAAGGGCCTGAGGTGATAGGGCCAGGGGCAGGGCAGACTTTGGTTCAGAGCAAGAGGAGGGTGGAGAGACTGGCACAGGCTGCCCAGGGAGGTGGTTGAGGCTCCATCCCTGGAGACATTCAAGGTCAAACCTGATGTGGTCCTGAGCAGCCTGCTCTAGCTGGAGCTGTCCCTGCTGCCTGCAGGACAACCTTTACAGGTCCCTTCCAACCCATTCTCTGATTGCCCTTAGCACAGGGACACATCTGGCAGGTCTCAGGACACTTCATTTTCACAAGGAGTGAGCCTGAACCATAGCCCCAGTGCCACAGCACTGGCACTGCTCTGACCCCACAGAGCAGGCTGGCACCACTGCTGCCCACTGAAAGCTCTTGGGCAGCATCTCAGACTACAACAACCCCCCCAGCAGCTCTGGCTCCCAAAGAAACTGCTGCAAGGGAACCAGAGACCTCAGAGGCAGCTTGGAAGGCTTTGATCAGCCACAGGTTTCTCTCTGGTGGGTTCCTCACTTGAGCTTCAACCCCCCCAGAGTCCCCACACCCCAGCTGCAGCAGAAAAGGCTCTTTCCTGCACAGCTCTGCCACTTGTGCTCTGCTTTGGGGTTTGTAGTGAAAGTCTGCCCAGGTGCCAAGACTGTCAGAGGGAGCTCACAGGAAACAACACCCCAAGAAGAGCCTGAGCAGCAGAAGTGCCCAGCAAGGGCAGCCCAAAGGCTGTGTCTGCCCCAGAGTCTCCACAGCAGCCAGAGTGGACACTTTAAAAGCAGCCAGGAAAGCCCCAGCCCTGCCATCATCAATCAGGCAGTGACACCTCCTCAGAA
>WBNM01000094.1:23763-60798 GCA_013399055.1 Ramphastos sulfuratus | reverse complement strand
AAGGGAAGAACAGCTCTATTTTTCAAGTGCTGAATGTGAAATCCCTGCAACAGATGAGTTTACATGCAAGCCTGCGCCTCATCAGGGCAAAGATACAGTGACTGGAGTCAAGTAATTTTCCTCTGCACACAGCATCCCCAGCCCCTTACTCTGCCCAGCCAGCTTTCTCAACTGTGAGCTTTAGAATATAAACAGCCAATAAGTAAGGACAATAACTGTAGTTCCTGCTGAGAGCTAACTCTGCCTGTCATGCATTTGCTGGGTCCTAATACAGGACAGTGAATAAAGCTTCATTACAGAACAATGGAGTTAGCTGCCAGAGCCTACAGATTTGAATAAACAACAAATAAGCAACATCTGCTCCAGCATATGTGTATGGTAAAAAAAAAAGTCACAAAATAAAAGAATTTGTAAATGCCAAAAGCAACACTAAACTGCCAGTGCTACTGTAGAGTGAATTTTTAATTGCACATGCATACAGGCAGGCTGTGGGTATTAGTCTCACATATGTCTGGTTGCTGCCAACCTGGGAGTATAGATGAATTTAATTAAATAAGGATTATCCCTTCTCCCCAGTACAATTACTTATTTATAACAATGATAAAATTGCCTAATAAAAAAGATTGTAATATTTTTTAAAACAGAGTTAGAAAGCACTCTGCTTTCCCTGTAAGTCATTCAGGGATGTTTGGGGGGTTTGAGCGTCTTTTAAAATTAAGTCTCAGCATTCTGCCAAGAGAGAAGGGAAAAAAAGCCTTATCATAAAGCCTACTGCAGTTAAACAGCCAGAATCTACATTATGGAGAAATATAAAGAAGACACACAGCAGCCAGGGAATTGGCTTTCATGGGGAGTGTAGAAAATTAAGCAATTGGACTAAAATTGAGGCCAGGCTACAGAGCCAAGGGACAATACTACTGGGACAAGTACTTCCATAAGTCACCTGTCTCTAATATGCTCTATCTAGGCAAAGCAGTCTGTTCCTATCTATCTCTATTTCTTCTCATAGTGAGCACCTCACACTTCCCCACTCAGGTGAGCTACCATTTCAGCAGGGTCACATCAGGCTCTCACATCTTCATCATCACTCACACCCCTTCCAACAGAGCACACAACCCAATGAGAGAGGATGCTTATGGTGTTGGACACTGCATGAACCTTGAAAGATAGGCAGCCTGTACTCCAAGGAACTTGGAAGCCAAATCTGAATTCAGGCATGCTCTCCTGGGAGCTGAGGTTTCACTGTGTAGGCTCCTGGCTTCCCTCTGATTCCCACTTGCTTCTATTTTGAGGACCCCTGCTTATGGGTCTGAACCACATTCTGCTGAATTTGGTAGGAACCTTCTTAAGTGATAGGTATTATTCACCACTAACAATGTTCTGTTCAGAAATGGCAATTTTTAGACTGTTTCTGTGATGCACAGAGAGTTGAAGTCATCATAATGCTCCCATGGAGGGGTGGGGCAGTCAAAAGCAGTGAGAAAGAACATGAAAAAAGCTGGGGGGGGAAGAAAGAAAAAAAAAAAGAGAAAATAGAAATTTCCATTTTAAATTTAGGCCAAGCATCAATGGTGCTGAAAGAAGAGAGAAAGACAGAGGGAGACATGGTAGTTTTAAACAAAAAGCTCTGAAGTAGTATTATGGTTCTGCAAAGGAAACCAAAGGCATAAATCTTACATGAGTTCAGTTTATACTTGTATGATTTGTATTGATCACCTAAGTGAATGACTGTCTTGCCAGAGTTAAAAGCAAATAATTCCTGCACTTTCTATCATGAAACTGCTACCAAATACATTCCTATTCCTGTGTTTTAAAGGGGTGGTCAGGGCAGATAGTTATTTATTTCTGCTCACCTTGTGACTTACATATTTTACAATCAGCTATATCCTTTAACTAATGTCCTCCATCATTAAATAGCACAGTCATAATTTTTTTTTTTGGAGATGGACAAAGAAAGGGAAAAAAAAATTTGTGGGTCTGTTATTATGTTTTCAATTTTGTTTTTCCCCACTGAGCTATGTCCACATTATCCTTTTTTTTTTTTTTTTATTTCTCACTGAATGTTTGTCCAAATGGTGTTTTTCACTGCTCTACTCCTGGGCATTTCTTTGTACTGCTATGAGCAAGGCTATTGATGTGGGGGTGGGTCCTTTGTTCATGAAGATCAAGAAAAAAAAAATAATTCAAAGCAGCTTCGAGCAACTCAGGTGACAAATCATAGGTTGCTCTGAATTAGCAACAAGGAACCTGACATGAAGCCCTCAAAGCTGCTGGAGCTGCATGTTGGCAGATTGGACACACACAAGCCTGCTAGACATGGCAAGAGCAGTTGAATGCCATAAGGTGTGCAATCTATTACACAGTTTAAAAAAAACAACCCAACAAGCTAGCAAAAAAAGAAAGTGTACACTTGCAGATCACTTGATAACAAAAATAACCTTCCAGAACTGAGGAATTCATAGCTTACTCCATCATCTTACTCAGCTCTGACACTTACCAAGCAAACCCCACATGCTCCCCAGCCTCACTGAAGTCAGTAGGAGCCTTCAACAGGCTCATGAGCCAGCCACCACTCCAGACAATGGCATCTGTGCATGACCAACACCTGTGGGTATCTGAATTTATTTCTGACACTTGTGTATCAACTTGGGTTGCTTAATTATTTGTGTTGGCTCCTCATAATTGATATGTTCTCCTCAAAAGGTGAGGGCTCACCGAATTTTCCTCTTTGTCAGTTGCAACTTGCTCTAGGTGAACCTGCTCTGGCAGTAAAGTTGAGGTTGAGAGGTCCCTTCCAATCCCTGCCATTCTGTGATTCTGCAACTGCTGTCTGATTCTTGTTACTTATTTGTGCTTTCACACTGAATTTCTGTCCCAGTTAAAAAATAACCCAACCACCAGTCCTGCTTTAAGCACTGATTAGCAAGGGTCCCTAGAGAGCAAGGCCAAGCACTCCCTGCTCTGGAGGCTGACCAGAGTTTTCCCCAGCACAGCCATCCCTGACAGCAAACATTTCTCCAGATCCAAACTCAGATTGCCCCAAATGGCTGCATAACATCTGGTCTAACAGCTTTGCTTTTAATCCTTTTATAGACTACTCAAATAACTTACTTTCTAACACATGATTCAGTGCTATGTCTGCTCATGTGGTGATAGTCTGTGTGATATATGAGGCTCAGATGATGGCATGGAGGCCATGCTGCCACCCTGATGTCTTGGTTGTGCTGTCTTGATTGAGTGTGGTACAGAGTGGCTGCAGAGCTACTATCTCCAGCCTCCTGGGGTTGACTTACCTACTAAGGATCTGAGAGTTGGTGGATAAGAGATCATCTGAGTCTGGCAAATAATTCACTGAGCAGGAGTAAAGCTTTGGAGTCATTTGGATGAGTAGAGAGATCTGCCTAAAGCATCAGGCAGGGACCCTGCACACTCAGAGCTCTGTGTGTGAGGTACCCTTTTCATGTGCACAAATGTCTACCTAATGAGATGAGAGTGTTCTGCAGTCCTGTGATTTAGCAAGCCATATCATCTAGATTGCCACAACTAGAGTAAAGCTTCCACATGCCAGAGGTGATTGGAGCAGAGCAGGAAGATGTACTGTTGGGATAAGCTTTAGAAGCAGCTACATAGGAACAATGTTTTAAAAAACAAAAGTGGCTAAATTACCTTTTTCTTGGCACTCACCTGAAGTGATGTCAGTGAGACTTCCAGTTAGAGTTTCATCCTCAAAACTCTGAATCTGAAAAGCAAAAGAGGAGGAAAAATTCCTATTGATGGTAATGATTATGAGTGTACTACTTATTATAAGGATGGTTAAGTGTCAAATCAAGCAAAGCAATGTGGACATTTCAAAGTGAAAAAATGTCTTTAAGAAAGCTCCTTTTTTATTGTCTCCCCTTTGACATGTTTGTTCCTGCCATAAAGGATCTAGTCTCAAAACCTTTCCAAGCCTTGTTCAAAGTAATCAATACATGAAAGTTCCTAACCTGTAAATACACTGATGGTGACCTTTGAACAGCCTCAGAGAAATGTCCCCCCCCAAAAAACATTGCGGCTTAGAAGAAGCCCCAGGAAATGTAACCATATGGAGGCAAATTCTTGCCAAAGAGTGTGTGTAAGGTCAGATTTTATTCCTCCAAGAATAAAGGCTCATTTGACTTTTTCATAGCATCAAGTGGCTCATCAAGCATCATGTTGTGGTGCTGCATAAACTCCTTCAGAATAAAGCTTAACAGAAAAGAGGATATAGCAGATACAAGTAACACATGGAGATGCACGTTGGGCATGCCCTCCATGCAGTCTGCAGCTTGAGACATCTCTAGGCCCCTCATTGTCAAAGCCTAGAAGGATACAAGAGAAAGGTTGCTTCATACATGCCTGCTATTCTGTTCCCCATACAAAATCACAGCATCAATCAGGTTGGAAAAGGCCTTTGAGATCATTGAGTTTTGGATATCACCTAACAGCTTCTCAGTAACTAACCATGGCACTAAGTTCCTCACCCAGTCTTCTTTTAAACATCTCCAGAGATGGTGACTCCACCACCTCCCTGGGCAGCCCATTCCAATGCCAATCACTCTTGTTGTAAAGAACTGGTTCCTAACATTCAGCCTAAACCTGCCCTGGCACAGTTTGAGACTGTGTCCTCTTGTTCTGTCACTGGTGCCAGGTGCTGACCACTGCCAGATTAACAATTCAGGTGACCTAAAGTTTTCAGCCACTACATGGCTCTTACAGAATTAGTGATATGGTAGAGACTACCCCATCTAATCTGAGCATAGGGCATTCACCAAAGTTTTATAGACATCAAACTAGCAAGTTTTAGATCATCTGCATTTACTGCTCTGGCAGGGTCCTCAATTTTGTGTGAGCCTCTGGGTCAAAGAGCTGCAAGTCCAGCATGCTGAGGGTTTTACAGTGACATATGGGCTGCTTTAGGACTACGAATTTGCTGTGCTGAAGATCTCCAAAAGACACCCTCTTTCTTCCTGAGGCTGATAATCAGGCCTGTGGTCTGATTCACTGGCACTTCAGGACATGGGCATGGTGGTGCTGGGTTAACAGTTGGACTTAATCATAGAATCGTAGAATGTCAGGGGCTGAAAGTGACCTCAAAAAATCAATCTGGTCCAGCCCCCCTGCCAGAGCAGGATCACCTAGACTAGATCACACAGGAACACATCCAGATGGTTCTTGAATATCTCCAGAGAGGGAGACTCCACAACCCTCCTGGGCAGCCTGTTCCAGTGCTCTGTCACCCTCCCAGTGAAAAATTTCCTTCTCAGGTTCACATAGAATCTCCTATGCCTCAACTTCCACCCATTGCCCCTTGTCTTGTCACTGGGCATCACTGAGAAGAGGCTGGCTCCAGCCTCCTGGCACTCATCCCTTATAAACCTGAGTGAGGTCATCCTTTAGTCTCCTCCTCTCCCAGCAGCACAGCCCCAGCTCCCTCTGGCTCTCCTCATAAGGAAAATGTTCAACTTCCTTAATCATTTTTGTGGCTCTGTGCTGGACTCTCTCAAGCAGCTCTTGTCCTTCTTGAGCTGGGGGGGCCCAAAACTGGACACAGTATTCCAGATGAGGCCTCACCAGGGCAGAGCAGAGGGGAAGGAAGACCTCTCTCAACCTACTAACCACAGCCCTTCTACACGTCAGAATGGCATTTGCCCTCCTGGCCCCAAGAGCACAGTGCTGGCTCATGGCCATCCTTCCATCCACCAGGGCTCCCAAGTCCTTCTCCTCTTCACTGCTCTCAACTTGATGAGCTTAGAGATTTTTTTCAACAGTAATGATTCTATAATTCTAATTTCTAAGGTTCCTGAATCAGCTCTGCCAACATGAGGGCTGTGCAAAACCTTTCACAGAAAAATACACATTTGGAAGGACTTGAAACAACAAATATCCTTTCCTTGAAATGAATGGTACCTGGCCTTAACCAATGCTTTAAAAAAAATGGAGACCTTTTATAAGCTTCCCATCTTTTCCAGCCCCTTGCTGCTCCTTTCCCCACATGTTTTCAGGGAACCACAAACCATCTCCTTTCTCCTTCTTTTTTTGCTTCCCACAATAGAACCTAAATTCTGGACTCCTTCGTTATCCTCATTCCTGAAGGATGGCTGGAAAGGGAGGAGTATTCCCATCAGCACCCCAGTAGGGTCTGTATGATTGAAGAGCACTCTACCATAGCCCCTTTTCTGTAGGAGCATGGCCAGCAAGACTGCTGCTCACAGAGCAACTCTAGATGTAAGAAACTGACTGGCAAGTATCAGTGTCTCTGCTGTTTCATGTTGAGCCCCCACTGACAACCCACTGCTGCTAAAACATACAGAGCACTGAGTATCATGGACTTCACAGAATGGATATGAGAAGAAGCTGCTGTTCTGAGTTATTCCAGTTTTGAGATGCTCAGCTTACAGAGTGATAAAACATTTCAAACACTGCTATAAAACCAAGGCTAATTTTATGATGCCACTTTCTGCAAGAACACACCAGAAAATGATGTTGGGAAGGGAGAAGACAGGGAAAAAGAAAAAAAAAAAAAAAGCCCAAATCATGGTTAATGACTGGATCTGGGGAAAAAAAAAATATCCTTTACCATATGCATTAGTGTTCATGCAACTTCCTTCTATAAAAAGCCCCACAATCTAGCACTGCATAAACCACACTGGCACCTTACACTATCCTACTGATTGAATGAATCCTACCTCAGTAACTTCAGTGCCAATTTCTTGGATAGTATCCTAACACAAGGACAATTTAAAATAATCAAAACTCCAATGAGTAGTGTAAATCGTGCTGGTTTTCCCCACAATGCTGCTGCGTGGTGCTTGTTGGAAAAAGAAAAAATACTCTAGCTTCCATCCTGAAAAAAGAATCTACACTTACAAGGATGGGTGGAGACAGATATGTTGCTAGTACAGTATACAAAAAAATCCACCTCACCTCTTCCATTTCAAATGAGTTTGGCAGCTTGCAGTTTAGATCAGCCACTTTTTGGAGTGTGTGGGCCACAAGCACAGGTGGCTCCTTTCTTTGGAGTCTGTCTTTGGCAGGTGCCTGATGCACAGGAGAAAAGAGAGGCTGGTTTGCAGCTAGGAGTGATACGTTCCAGGCCTTTCCCAGTGGAGTCTGTGGATGCTGGGACATGGGATATGCCAAGGCACCTTTGTCACTGAGAGATTGTTCCTGAGTGAGACAGCCCAATGCAATATGTGCAGGAAAGGCTGCCTGGGATGCTCCCCTCCCAGCAATATCTGCACAAGGATAGGGTTGCTCTTTCCTGCCAGATAAGTTGTCTTTCCCAGGTGCCAGCGAGTCCTGTTTCAGCAGCATTGTCTGCTGAGAAGCTCTCTTCAGGAGCTGACCAATTCTTCTCCGCTTGCCTCGTGTGACCACAAGTCTGCTCTTTGTGGCATCCAGAGGACTGGCCTCGTCCCTGTCAGCCTCCTGTGCTTTGGTCTGCTGGGTGTTGACGTTGGGCAGCAAAGATGAAAGGGCACTGGTTACGTGGTCAAGTACTTCCAGCTGTCGAAAACGTTCTTAAGTTTGGCAAGAATGGAAGGCAACATGGTTATTAAAAAATAGAACTTGAAATAATCAGGCACAAGGATTCTTGTCATTGCCAAGAAACACACTAAGTAACTAAGGCAAGAGTAACTAAGTTTTTCCATATCATTTCAGAGGACCCATTCAGGCTAGATCCAGACATCACTGCATCGCTCTTTGTATTAGTCGCAGTTATGCAATGTTGAATTTGTCAGGTCAAGTGCAGCTGAATAGTTCTCTGTATAAGAATATAGCCTAGCTGGGCCACACTTGGATGCCTTTTTTGGGGCACTTATTAAAATTCACGTGACTAAAGTTATTAAAAACTCTAATCTCAATTTTTTATAGATGGAAGCTGTCCAGAGTAATTGCAAAATGCCTGTAGCCATTAACTGATAAAAACTGACCACAGAAGCTACGTTCTCTCTTTCACAGCAGCACAAAACAAAATACTGCTCTTCCAGAAACTCATAGCTGATATTATACAAAGGCTCCCAGACTTTTATTCCCATTGTACTAACCTCCTGTAACTTCTGGATTTTGGTTTTTTTTTTTTTCTTTTTGCATTGGCATAACAACTAAAGAGAAGCAAACAGTACTTTCTCTAAGGGATTCTGGAGATTTCCATCAGTACAACACTATGAAGTAATTTATACAAAGAAGCACAACATGTTTGCTTGCACATTGTGCCTGTACCTATCCTGAGGCAACGAGCATGTCAACAGGAGTCCTTCCTTGAGAGATTCATTGAGGACAGTAGATGGCAAAATGCTGACTTTCTTGGCTGCCATTTGTCTTAGAGAGCAGCCAAATTCCCTGCATGCAGTCTGCATGCAGGCTGTTGGTAATGCTGCTTCACTGACAATTACACAAGAGGATATTTAGCATGGATCCCAGTTGGTGCTTTGCACTGGGGACCAGTACTGTGACATGCAACTCCTGATAGCTACTGGATCTCAAGAACAGTCTTTTTTTTCCCCTTTGCTCCAGATATTGCCTGATTTTCAACACTGAAGAAAAACATTGCCATTGCTGCCACTTTTAAAGACCTAGTTAAAGGTTTCAGCTGATGTTCAAGGCCAGGTTGGACGAGGCCTTGAGTAACCTGTGCTAGTGGAAGGTGTCCCTGCCTATGGCAGGGGGTTGGAACTAGATGATCCTTGAGGTCTCCTTCCAACCTTACCATTCTATGATTCTATGTTTAGGGAAGCTATCTGATCTAGCAGTCCACTCATCACATGCTGTTATACACTTTCCATCCATGCATGTTTGGGATATCAGAGATGTCAGAAATAATTTTTTATCTTGTACATCCATTTTGCTACCACATGCTCTTCGAGTACAGTACATCTTATCCTCAGAATTTCATCTGGCTCCTGCTACATCAAGCCATAAAAATGCCAAGCACTAATCTCCTTTGACTGACAGTGGCAGAGCAGTCCAGTCCTTCTGATTTGAACCAGAACCAAACTTGCTGCAATTTTAAATAGGTTTTATACACTGCTTAGCTGTTATGAATTCGGTCAAAGAGCTTGGGACACCTAAAAAACAAATCAACAAGAGAAATAACAAATGAACAACATAAAAAAAAAAAAATCCCCTCACTTGTGTGAAATGAATTGAACACAAAGGCCATGAAGAAATTATGTCAGGGACAGATGGACAGATTTGCTTCATGGATTCTTTCTCTCCAGGCAAGCAGTCACTTCAGTTTCTAGGTGTGCTCCCCAAGGACCATGCCTCAGATAGGTAGGAGGTGATAAGATCCCTTTAGTACCCTCAGCAAAACAGTCTAAAATTGTAGCACAGGTGTGATACTAAAGGACATAAAGGTGGATTAATTCTTGCAAGAAGTTTCAGCTGAAATGGCAAATGGCCATGCTGTGAACAAGATCAATGAATCTCCAATAGAATCTGTCTTTTGTGAGGATTCTCATGACTTTATGATCAATTGGTTTATAATTTAGGAGGGGAAGCTCACAGTTTTGTTCCCCTTCTTTGCCTTTGATATTACATAGGCTGATGTAGTTACCTACATGAAGGCTGTCTAGCAATAGGATAACAGGAAACAGCTTTAAGCTGAGGGAGAGGGGGTTTAGATGGAATTTTAGGAAGAAGTTCTTCAGTATGAGGGTGGTGAGACTCTGGAATAGGTTGCAGGAGTTGCCTACCTCTCTCTCCACCTGCTATGGGGATAGAAAGACTCTACACTGGTTGAGCTCCTTGAGAGAGTTAAATGCCCAAAATTTGGTGCAGTGAACTGAGGTTAATCACCACATATATGGAAAAGTGCAGCCAGTGAAGAGAGAAGGGATAAATATCTCTGAAGGATGAATCCCATCTCTCTCCATTAAGTGTTCCCAGCCCAGGAGCATACTCAGGAGGCCTAAGCAGATGGTGTGAAAACCCCCTCCCAAACTGTCAAAAGCAAGATAATACATTTTGATGGACACCACAGTCACTGAAACAGAAATTCAACTCTTATCTGTATGGGGGAGTTGCTGTGTACTAAGGGTGCTCCCTCCCACTGAGCAGGAGTGCAGGAGGAGTCATTAAATTCACACCTTGACTTACCCCTGTGTATCTTCACTGTGCAAACTGCTTGTCTCAGAGGCTCTTTCTCTGCTCTCATTTCCTTCTAGTTTTCTACTTTCTTCCCTAAGGTCTCCATCCACCATCTACTCATACTGATTATCTCTAATCCATCTCTCAGAGGAGTTACAGAAAGAAAAAGAAAGTGAGAGCTGAGAAACCTGTTTGATGTGTCAGTTTGCTGTAAATATTGAAATGTGTGCATGGGGTTTGCTATAAAAAAAGAGAGAAAAAAACACATTTTCTGTAATGCTCTGACATTTCTGTTTCAATTCTCATTCAATCCATACTGCTTCCATGGTGCAATTCTAAAGAGGAGCTCATGGGCTATGTGTGAGATCCTGCTTCACTGAGCATCTTAAGTAAACAAAAGATTTCAGGAGCCATCTGGCTATCCTGTGCAGCAAACATGAGGGGAAATGATGTCAAAAATGGACTTTTCAGATGGGTGGTATACCAGCAAATTAAAATGCTATTTTAATGCAGATATATCTTTAGGGTGAGGACCTCGTATTCATTTTTCAACTGCAAGACACACAAAAGAAGAACTGAAACAATCCACATGAATAAAAATCAAGATTATATGCTTTAAATTATGCAATTTCATTGCACTTTAAGTACAATCTTCATCTGTGTCTGAGGGCATCTTTGAACCACAAATCTGTTAAGCTCTGGTTAGGGGTTTGTAGGTCTGATGCAAAGGCTCTGGCAGCCCTTGTCAGGGAAAGCTAAGATCTTGTCATCTGCTCTGAACATCCCTGTGAGAAGGGTCTTGCTCCCACCCAAGAGGAAAAGAGATTCAAAGCTGTCATCTGGAGAGACTGGGTTCAAAATCCTCTATATTGGCTTACATCATCAAGGATGCTGGGTACATGCTAATGTGCTGTTGGTGATGTGATTGAGGTAATTCTGCAGCCTCTGTGATACCAATGACATTCTTAAGTGGTGGGGTAGGTCTTGCAGGGGATGGGTAATTCTATTTTAAAATGTTACAAGGTGATAACTTCAGCACCCAGATCAGAGTCCACGGCTGAGGAGCGCCATACAGTATTTCAGTCATGTTAGGAAGTCCTGTTGTCACAAAGGGGGACCTGAGGATCCCTTATGTCTTCTGAACACATGTCCCTTTATCCTTCATAAGCCTCTTCTTCCCTATCCTCTCAGTCCCTATGCTACTTGTGGTTAAAACTTCTCTTTTGCCTAAATGTCCCTCCTCACCATACAGGTTTGGCCTCTCAACGTCCATCCTCTGCTTCTGAGCTTCCAGAAAGACTCGGATGTTGATCCCTTTTGCTACAGAAGCACCACTCAGGAACCGAGGAGGGATTTTAGTGCAGACATCAGGTTCTTCTGTACCAAACCCCAAATCAAGCAGAACCTCCACTGGATCCTTTTCCCAGAACGTCAGCCATTCAGTGATGCTGTAATGAAAACGTCAGGATTATTTACACCACTGTCTTGGTACCACTTTTCTCTTGCAGTAGCTATCACATACGCTATTGGTTTTATTAAATAATTCTCTTGCCTTTTTCTCCCCTCTCAAGGAGACTGCTGCTTAAGTGAAAGGACTCATTTTTGGTCACTTTGCTAAGAATTTGATACATGTTTCTCCACCCAGAGGCATTCGGTGGTATCAGGTCTAGATAGCTTAGCAAAAAGAACACTAATAAAAGGTTTAGGTTCACAGCTCTGCAGGCTCCCTTCTCTCGAGACACAGCACAGATAGGCATGCAGCAGCTGCTGTCAGACCTCACAGCCTTTCACCTTCCTGTGGATTCAGAGTTCACTGTACTTTCTGATAGGTTTGGGAAGTTTATTGATACAAAGGCATAGTAGATCAGACACCTGTTGGTATTAAGAAAGCTATTTCGATCTTGTTAAACTAAACAAGGACTTTCCCTTTACAGATTAAAGGCCTTGACTGCATATTCAAATTCTTACTCACATTTGTGGATCCCTAGATGTGCTGTTGCTTTATATTCCCAGCTGGAAATACATGAAAGTAACTAACCTCTGGGGTACATCATTGAGTGAGTGGGAAGAGCTGAGGCTCTCGCATCTTGACACAAACGGACTCTCTGAAAACTCTTGCAGGGACCTGGTTGGGAAAAAGCAACAATGAAACGTGTTTACACATGTGCTCCTCTGGGATGTCATTATGACTTTTTCCTAGAGTAAACATTTGCATTTTGTCTTGGTTTATAATGACAGATAATAGCAGTGCCTTAGAAGAAGAGCCGGCATGAGAGCGTGGCAAGACGCTTGTTCTCAAGAACAGTATGTTACAGTAGGTGTGAGAACGTAGGTGTGAGGTACCAGAAAATGCTAATTATAAAGGTGGCAGAATGGCTCAATTCTGACAGATGGTGAATCTTTGGGGAACCTTTAGGGAGCACGGTTTCTCTAGCCACCTACTTCAAAAGATATAATTGCTCTCAGCAAACTTTTGGAGAGACAAGGCACAATGAGTTGCGGCAGCGGGAGTGGCACCTGAGAACAATTCTGTGCTCCACCTCTTGTGTTTGTATCTGCTGAGCTGCAGAGAAACCACTGCTTCCAGAGCCTGCTCGCTGCAAAAGGAGTGTCCTGCAGCATGGTAGTCTTTCTCAGTAGCTAAGAAGACATAGTTTTGTTATGCCCAAGCTTAACTTTACCTACACATACCTATCAAGATCAGTAGTAGATGTTACTACGTTTTGAAAGAGTTCAAGGGAGGGCTACGAAGATGATGAAGGAGCTGGAGCACTGCCCTCTGAGAAGAGACTGAGGGAGCTGGGGCTGTTTGATCTGATGAAGAGAAGACTTAGAGGGGATCTCATCAATGTTTATAAATATCTGAGGGCTGGGGGGTCAAGAAGGAAGGGACAAACTCTTCTCAGTTGCACCAGGGGTAATAGGTATAAACTACAGCACAGGAAGTTCCATCTCAACACGGGGAAAAACTTCTTTACTGTGAGGGTCACAGAGCACTGGAACAGGCTGCTCAGAGATGTAGTGGAGTCTCCTTCTGTGGAGACTTTGAGCCCTGTCTGGATGTGTTCCTGTGCAATCTGCATAGATTATGGTCCTGCTCTGGCAGGGGGGTTGGACTCAATGATCTCCAGAGGTCCCTTCCAAACCCTAGCATCCTATGATCCTGTGACAGTGGAAACATTGAATTGATGACTTTTTAAAATCATTGCAGGTTGTCCCACAGCTCACATTCAGAGGACTAGAGGGATATGTAGTTTTTTGAATTAACATTCTTGCTATAAGTTTGAGACAAGGGGAAAAAAAAAAAGGAAAGAAAATTCCTCCTTTTGTCAAAAGAGAAGAGGAAGAAAAAATAATTTATAACAGACCTCTATGGTGTCTGGCACTTACCTCCTGTAGCTTTGCACAGTCATTTGTACCATTTCTGGTACTGACAAGGGAACTGCAAACAAGAAGAAATTATAATAATTTATTTTCTTAACTTCTTTTCCCCACTACAAGGCAGAAACGTGTCAAACTAGAGGACAGACCAAAACACTGACTGCATTATATAAGGAAACATTTTAACCCAAGCAGAAAAACTGCAGAACAACAGCACTGTGGGAAGCTCAACTCACAATGTATGTTAGTCACAAATAAATGAAAGGTATGTCAGTAAGAAAGAGAAAATAGGTGTCTTTACATTTCATAAACCAACTGCAGTAAACTCTGTGTTCTTACTGTTTAAAACTGAGCACTATGAGTTGGGTTCCACTGTGTGTTGCAGAGCCAGCAAAAGCATTCATAGACTAAATACAATGAAAATAAATTTTAATCCTTCTCTCTCTCTCTCTTTTTTAAAGCAACATACAATTAAACTGCAATCTTTTAAATTCTTGGGATAGTTTGGGAGTTACTTGCCCCCCCCACACACCTTGTAAAATCACCCAGACTAGACTCATCTGGCTGGAAGTTAGAGACTGAAGCTCTATTTACAGCTTAGCACAATATACAAGCAGATATATACACAATATANTACAAGCAGATATATACACAATAGACAGGAATAGTTGCAGACATATACAAGTTAAAGGTAATACATATGTTTGTGTTCTTGTTCTTACACATCTCAGCAAGCCTGTGAGTGAAGTAGACATCACCATTGCTTTCTTTTCACAGCCTATAATCTAATTTTCTCCATTAAAATATTCCAATTAGCCTCAAACCAGCACAATTCTCGTTGCAGCATAAGCTGATGATACTTCCCCTCCCCCCCACCTTTTTTTTTTTCAATATATGTTTCCTAAGTGTGGAAATTTTGTGGTTATTTGTGTGTCACAGGACACTTGGAAGAGTTTCCAGAGGATAAAATATTTGTCTGAGGACTGATAACATTTTTTAGTTAGACTCCTATGGGCTGTAAGATGCATATTTCATCATTCTGTGATGATGAAAGGGAATAAATCAGATCATGTTTGCAGTGCCTGTAGTTGTCACTTCTTGATCTTCTAACAGCTAGGGTAATACACTTGTTGATCCTTTAAAAGCTAGGGTAACATTTGCCTAGGAGTAGCAATCAATGTCCTCCTGTATTCCACAAGATTAATATTTTTTTTTGTCTGCCTTTCAAACTTTTCTATTTAATGAAATTGTGTCAGTAAAGAAAGAGGGAAAAAAAGAAAGTCTTTTGACATTCTCTACTAGACTGCACTTCTGCTTGTAGATTTTAACATAAGCTCCTTCTGGTTTACTTGATGTAAGTTTATCCATCCAAACTGAGAACAGAAAGGTTACTGACATCTTGTAATTTCTTGTGGTAACATAAACCAGACTTTCTAGGGGCAAACTGAGCATAATTTGAATAAGAATTCGCTACTTGTTGTGTACTATTCCATACTCAGAAGCTGTAGATTTACTCTAAAGCTGCTTGAGAATGTAAAAAAAAGAGACCTGAGAGGGAGAATTGCTATGAATTTTCCCTGGCAGCATGTAGGAACTCCTCTCTGCAACAATCTACCATGGCCTGGCTGCTGCTCACACTGGTTGGACTGAGTGAGCACAAGTGCTGCCAAATGAAAAACCTAGCATGTGAAGCACTGGCCAGGTTGTAAAGTCAGTCATTTAATTATGAGAACCTTGGTGTTTGTAGGTGGTGTAGGAAGTAGCAGGTCACCAAAACAAAAGGCTAGAACTTGGTAGGGTACTGCAGGTTGAGTGAGAGTCGGTAGCTGGTGTGGCTCTACTCTCCAACTGGGCAAACACAGGGTGGACACTGCAACTATCTTTTGTTGTGGGTTATGTAGCGAGTTGAGGAACTTCCCCTTCCCCAGCTGAAGTTTACCAGACCAGCTCAGACAGTTTGGAAGCTATATTTACAGCAAAGCTACATTTACAAGCATATATACATAATACATATTTACCTGCATTGCCAATTATATATAACAAGTAAGATAAAGCTATATCTACAGCAAAGCTACATTTACAAGCATATATACATAATACATATTTACCTGCATTGCCAATTATATACAACAAGTAAGATAAAGCTATATCTACAGCAAAGCTACATTTACAAGCATATATACATAATACATATTTACCTGTATTTACAATTATATACCATTTAGAAATAATACATAGAAATAATAAATACAATAATAAATAGAAACCCAAAATCCCACCTGGACAAAGAAAAAAAAGCCTAGAAGGGAGCAATACCTCTTCTTTTCTCTCTCTCTCTCTCAGGCAGAAGACAACCAGCAAGGCTTACTTCTTACCTGTTAGTCAAGGTTAGTGGAAGATACTAGAGAGAGAAGTGAAGAAATGCAGCACTCAGAAGCAAAGAGAGACAAATTGTTTATGCTTGAGTGTGATGGTTTGGGAGTTCCCCACCCCCCTACACTTTGTAAAATCACCCATGCTAGACTCAGCTGGCTGGAAGTTAAGGACTNGTTCAAGGCCAGGTTGGACGAGGCCTTGAGTAACCTGTACTAGTGGGAGGTGTCCCTGCCTATGGCAGGGGGTTGGAACTAGATGATCCTTGAGGTCCCTTCCAACCTTACCATTCTATGATTCCTCTTACTAGAATATTCCAATTAGCCTCAAACTAGCAGAGCTAAAGCAAGTCGAATGGTTTGGTGTTGCTGTGGGTCAAGAATGAGCCAATTTACTACCAGCGAGGCTAAGCCATCCAACCTGTAAAGTGGTAATAAACTGCTCAGGAGCCCACGTCCAGCTCACGGGTTGGACAAAGTTTACAGCTGCAGGTAGCAGCACAGCATAGGCCATTTCACAGATGGCTGGAGTCTTCTATCTCTAGCGAGAAGACTCTCATGAGAAGCTCCTCAGTAGAGAGCTTGACATTTTGAAATATTAGAGTTTGTTTTCTCCACATTTAAGAGGTCATAGAAATAGTAATGGGGAGGGGACGGTATTTACATTTCCTGATCTGTGTAAGTATTTTGTTCCTGACAGAAGAAACACTGAATCTCATTACCAAACTGGAAGATACTTTGGGGGAAATAATGCCCTTTAGAAATCTGTCAGAAAACCTTATGGAAACAAACAAACAAACAAACAAAAAAATACTTTGTAAACCAACTGTGGTGCTAATTGGTGCTCTGTTTACTGCACATCTAAGTATATCTTTGCTTATGAATAATATATTTTGCTAAGCAAAATGTAGCCTCTGATACTTGAGGGAAGAAAAGGCATTTTAGCCTCAGTAATCTCTGATTAACAGGAGACAAGATTAAACCACATGTTGTTGAACAGCATCTTCTGCTTGTGAATCCCATAAACAAAGTGTAGATATGGTAGCAGTGGTAAAAAAAAAATATTTTGGGCTTCCAAAAGAGCTAAAAAATGTGGGCATTTTCAGGAATGTGAAATTATTTGGACTTCTGGTGTCTTTCCTAAAATAATAATAGTCTCTGAATTCACTACATTCAACGTATCAGGAAGGGAGGTGGGAACAAGCAAGAGCCTCAGCATTCAGCTCAATTAGGATTTCAGTCACCTGAAACTGCTGTACCACAGTTTCCAGACCATTATGTAAACCTGTCCTAGAAGCATCCACCTCTTCAGTAGAATAAAATCAAACCATGCCAATGCAGAAGGTGAGCCTGAGGCTTTTCTGTTGAAGACCTCATAAGACAATCTCCTCATTGTGACTCCAAATGAAAGAAAAGATATACAGCTTCTGCAGGAATATCACATTTTCCCAACAGCTCCACATCCACCTCCCTGAGGTGTGTGTGGTGTTTGATATTTTATACTCAAGAAGACATTATTAGAAGATACAAAAGGTGTTCTGTCTTACCTGCCTGCTCAGCCTTACTGATTATCCTCTCTTGTAGGCAGACTGTAAGTTGAAAACCATTTAAAAAGACAAAGACATTACATTAAGCGTTGAGATTCAAACGTTGAGTTTATGCTTAAGGCAAAGACCATGAAATTTTAGCATTCTGCAGCAGTGAAGTCTGTCACTCCTGAACTTGAATTTTACTAAGAACCTAATACAGTCACCTTACCTGGGGCAAGAGTGAGAATGGAAGCAAAGGCACCTTCAGAGTACCATGTAGGAGGCAGCAGTGTGATAGCTCTTAGCTGATCCATGTCTACACAGTGACAGAGTAATTATTGATGACACCTGTAATAACAGCCAGCCCTGCAATGCAGGACTTGGTCTGACTTGGCCTTACTCTGCTACAGGAACTTTTAGACAAGATTACTGCTGTATTTTTTGCTCCTCACTATACATCTAAATATCATTCCTAAGGATGTGTCCTTTCCTCTCCCTCCCCCTCCCCGCCTCTAGCCAAATACACTTCAGCTGCATTTATTTGAGCATTGGCTGTGTGAAGTTGTACTTTTGTTCATGGGAAATGCCAGTTTGTCAAAGTTTATTTTTATCCTGAGGAAGCACAAAGAGCTTTTAAAAACCCCTAACAGGATATTGATGAACAAAATACAGATTTACAAATTACGCTGGGTTGGAAGGGACCCTTAAAGGTCATCTCCTCATCAACCCTCCTCTGCAGTAAGCAAGGACACTTCCAACTAGGTCAGGCTGCTCAGGGTCTCAGCATGTCTAAAATTTGAGTAAGTTCAGAGTTAAACTGTATTCCCCTACAGCAGCAGTTGCCTCATGGAGCTGTAGATATGTGTAACCACAGATTGCACCACAAATCATGCTCGTGCATCAGGCTGCACCTCCCTTGGGGCATGCAGCATCGTGGGACTGCCATGAGGCAGCAGTGAGCTTGATCAGAAACCTATCCGGACACAGGATAGGAAGTTCTGTCCTTTAAAGTATATCCTGTGAATGAAAAGAGCACTGAGATGCAGTTCTCATGAGGCACTGGGTCTGAAGCAACACAGGTTATTTCAGTCTGAATGGTTGTGAAAGAGTATTTCGGTGTACTTCAACCAAACAAAAAGCTCTTTCTTTGGTTGAAATCACCCAAACCCAGAGTCTTTTGTTCTGAATTTTCAGGGGCAGACTTTTCCTACCTGGAACTTAAAAACTGCAGACAATATATTTCCTACTGGAGAAATAGCAGGCAACAAATAGTTAAATAATTGTGTGACCCAAACTTACAAAACACAGAAATTCACCCAGTGATGAATATTTTCTGCTACAGAGGCTTCCAAAAATAAAAGCTGAGCTTTCAGGTAAAGTGCTGTCAGGTGACAATTAGCTACACTGTTGTGGGGCTTTGGTTTTGGTGAGTCCTGAAATGCACAAGAAATACTGAGGGAATGGCCTAGTCCTTATCCTTAACAGTCTGAGGGATTTTAAATCAAATTTGGAAAATAATCCTGAAACAATCCTGAATTATTCACAGAATCACAGAATTAACCAGGTTGGAAAAGACCTCTGAGATCATCGAGTCCAACCTATCACTTAACCCTTCTAATTAACTAAACCATGGCACTAAGTGCCTCATCTAGTCTCTTCTTAAACACCTCCAGGGATGGTGACTCCACCACTTCCCTGGGCAGCTCATTCCAATGCCAATCACTCTTGCTGGGAAGAACTTCTTCCTAACATCCAGCCTATACCTACCCTGGAACAGACTGTGTCCCCTTGTTCGGTGCCTGGGAGAAGAGCCCAACCCCACCTGGCTACAACCTCCTTTCAGGTAGCTGTAGACAGCAATGAGGTCTGCCCTGAGCCTCCTCTTCTGCAGGCTGCACACCCCCAGCTCCCTCAGCCTCTCCTCACAGGGCTGTGCTCCAGGCCCCTCACCAGCCTTGCTGCCCTTCTCTGGACATGTTCAAGCACCTCAACATCTTTCTTAAATTGAGGGTCCCAGAACTGATTAATTTGTCTCTGTTAGCTTCCCGTTGTCCATACTCTGGAAGCATCCAAAAGTCCTAATGAAAGTGAAAAACCAGCTCTTCTGAGTCTGCATGAATACACCCCCAGACACAGTTTCTGCATAGCTTCACATGGGCAGACAGTCTAGCTTTGTTGAAACACTCGATCTACTTTGTCTGGGACACTGCCACCACTTCCTGACCTAAAATCCCATCCACCAAGGAGAACAGCAGCTAAAAAAAAGTGGTTTCATAGCTCTCCTGGCTAAAAGAGAAATGCCTAGGATGGCCACAGTCACACACAGCATCCCAGATATGCCACTAGAGATAAAGGATTTTATAAAGCCAACTACCAGTGATTAGAGTGGGGGAAAAAATAGCTTTCCTGTCCCTTCTGTGAATGGTCTCTGGATGAATAAACTGGGATACTTGACATTCTTTAAAATCACTTAGATTTTTAGCTGTAGTTAATCATCTGTATTTGGATTGATACACCCACTGATTTATTTTCTGTTACTACCTTTTAGGAGGCCTAGAGACTGATGAAAGCCATGAGTACAAGACTGAAAGAATGGGCTAGCAAACTCCTTTGCACAGAGGATGGGATACTCAGCATGAACTGTGTTTTTGAGTCCTTTGTCAGGTGGGATCAAGGGTCTTGTCTACTTGCTGTGGCCTCTCAAAGTCCTTCCAGTTGGAGCACTGCAGTTATATAAGGATGATGACAAAATATCTGTTGCTGCATTTGGTCAAAGAGAAAAGAAATGCAAGGAAATGGAGCCTCCAGTCTGTCAGAGAAGTTGCCAGGAGAAATGTGTGTGATGCAGGAGGGGGTCAAAGAAAGGACAGTAGTGTTTTGGGGGAGTAAAGGGGAAGAGTGAGGTAGAAAAAATATTTTTTCATGTTAGGATGAGTCACAGCAGGGGAGATGCAGTGACACACCTTCTCAGGGTTAAAAGTCAAACTTTAAAGCTAGTTGAATTGAAATTAACTCCTCCTCCAGCTGAGTAATCCACCAGCCTGATTCTTCAGGTGGTGCTCTGGAGAACTGTCTGGTGTTTCTCCAGGTGGTGATCCTCCAACCCTGGATGCATTTAAGGGTCATTTGGATGAGGTGTTTGGGGATATGGTTTAAGGTGAATCTTGTAGAGTAGGGTCATGGGTTGGACTCAGTGATCCTGAGGGTCTTTGCCAACCTGGACGTCTCTGTGATTCCACTGCCTGATGATTTGCATGGCCATTTACTGGAGGGCACAATGAGGGTAAGATGCTACAATGGCTCTGAACTGTAAATGACACAACACGAAGGGCAACAAAGAGTTTGGCCCCAGATGTGGGAAGTACAGAGGTAACTTCCATTACATTTAATTAGTGCTATCACCATTAATTTCCTGTGCATAGACAGCAGAAGACATCCTTTTGATTTCAAATTAATTAACACATAATGATTAATCTGATAGGGTACATCTTTTCAGACAAGAGTGTCCTCTTGATCACAGTTTGGGTGCCAGCACCACTCATCATCTGTGTGTTTTAATTTCTAACTGCTCTCCAGAAGCAAATTTAGCTCTGCAAATCTGTTGATGGAATGAATGACTGGCTGGTTTCCATGTTCTGTGTGTTTTGTTCATTTGATAACACACTGAGAACATCTTGGAAATATCTTTTTTTTTTAAAAAAAAAAACAAAAAACAAAAAAAAAAAAACCCAACAAAACCAAACTTTCTCCCCTCCAAGGAGGATTCAAGGTAGAAATTGAGGATGAGAAATTCATGCCAGTTCCTTACTATACAGAATGCAAGAAACGAAAAGTTTCTAAAAACTGAATACCACATAAACAGTTTATGGCAGGTTCCCAGACAGATTTATCTCACTTTGGTTGCCAGCATTTAACAGAACCACTCTCCTTGCCATGAACTGCAGTAACATGTATTTGTTTCACTGAAACAGGATCCTGAACTTCATCAGCTTTGCATCATGTTCCTCACACTGTACGATACCTACTGAATAGTGCTGTTATAACTACTCCTCCCTTTCCATTTGTCAAGTGATGACTCAGTCACACTTGGTTAATATTTACCCATTTTCTTTAGATGTTTTTGGATGCAAACATCTCCACATCCAGGTGCACCACTACTGGAGTAGACAGCCCACAGTGAACTCGGATATTGAGAAAGGAATGCACAACTGAACTTGCACTTATACAGACGTGAGTTAGGAGGTAGCAGCAAACCTCAGACACGGTGAGTTAGAAAGTCCTTTAAATGCCAAGACATCCCATACCCACCAAGGAAAGCATATTGAGCACATTTGTGGTGACTGGGCTAGTCAAGCATGACAGAGGAACACTAAATAGGCTTTTGCAACATGGGATAGATAGGAAGAAAAAGAGGTTTTTTTCAGTTCCCTATTATAAACTCTGTGAATTAATTGCTGCAGTTAGGTAACCACTAAAAAAATAAAAGACTGGGAGGAAAACAAAACCCAAGATCATTCATACTATTACTGTGGAGTCATTTGTGTGAGATAGTTGTGTTCTGAATTCTGGCTGAGCTGTGCTTTTGATTGCAGCTGCATCAGGGAGAAAGCTCATGGTACCTATCTACCCATCTCTGTTCCAGTAAGCAATAAGAATGATGCAGCTATCAAGATGCCCTCGGGAAGCAACAATCATCATTTCTGGTGTGTAGTATTCACTCTTTTTAGTTGCTGTTTATTGGGACAAAGCACCACTTGAAGACTGGCGATTCTTGTTTTCACTCTATCTTACTCAGCATCAAAAAGAGATGAAGAGACCTTTTCAGTCTTTAACTTTAAGACCCGACTTTGGGCAGCTGAATGAAGCTGAGGTGTCCTTTCCCTGCCCATTGGTGTTTGAGTAGTGAAGCAGACTGAAATCATAGTTGCTGTAGGAAGGCATTGATTTCTTTTGTGTCTTTAATAATGCCTGCCATTTGCATTGACAGGAACAAAGGGCATCAGATTTGATATTCAAAGCATCCCTGGAACATCCATGTGAAAATTCAGAAGTGAAATGACTCCAGGGAGCTAAGCTTTTTCTGGAAAGGTGCCAGGTAGTGAGAGCTGTAATAGTGCTTCAAGGCTTCTTATATGCTTCTAAATGTAAACTAGGGGAAGGTTCTGCCCGTGTGAAGCCTTTGGTACAATTCCTGTTTGGAGGCCACAATATCAACTGTACTTTTCAGGGTAGAAGTCCTAGTGCTGGTTTAGACAAGACAATCAGTGTTGCTCACTGTGACTAACCAAACTGGAAGCTGATGGTATTATCATGCTGCATTTTAATCACAGTGTAAGTTCATTCTTACTTGAAAAGAAATATTACCAATGATGTTTAAAAAAAAAAAAAAAAAGCTAAAGATGTTTCCATTTTGACCAACATAAGACTGGGCTGAAGAGGGAGAGTTTTAAGCCTCCCAGACACAAAAGCAAAAGTTCATAAATTCAGTGCTTGGTTTGTCACAAGCAAGGAAACAAAACAACAGGGAAAAGAATAGTGATGAAAATTACTGTGGTACGCTCAGAGTCTGGCCCCATTGCTAAAAGAATATCCTGGCTGGTCAAACGAGCCAGCTTATGAAGCCATGAAGAAAAGAATCAAAGCTCTTTAAATCTGGAATTAAGCTCTTTTAACTGGAATTAAAACCAGAAACAAATTATTTATTTCTCACAAACCTACACAGATCAGAAAAAGAGGAAAAGAAACAAACAAACAAAAAGGCTGTCTAAAATGTTTAATCACTACAATGAAAAAAAAAATTATATGCTCCAACCTGTATGGCTTGATCCAGCTGTTAATATAATGGAATAGCTGTAAGTTGGTGCCTCTGTGCCTCTGCTCTGCCACAGACCCAGACTCTGAAAAACTGGAAGACAAGGACTGGTGCTTTTGTCTTAGTTTTCCACTCCCATTATTATTTTTTTTTTAAAAAGATACCAGGAAGGGCAAGCAAAGGCTGTTTGCCAAGAAGTGGTGTTTAAGTTGACAGTGGATGGATGATTTGTTTGCTTAGCCTCCAGCGGAAAGGAAAGCAGAAATCAGGACTGGTCTAGTCTTGAAAGAAGGGAACTATAGGAAGAGTCATGATGAGAAAGAGAGAGCAGAAGAGTAAGGGCAGAGATAGCTGGAATGGGGAAAGGAAAATAAAATAAAAAGCTGAAGTTGCTTTGCTTGTTTCCATTTCCAAGAAATCTATCGCTGTCCCTTTAACTCTGTGTGCCTCTTTGGCACACGTACCAGGGGAAGGATTATGCTTTACTAAGGAAGTAACTCAAACTTGTCTTCATTTGGTTACCATGGATATGGCACCATGCGAGACAGAGCCTTCCATTTGCATTGCAAACAACCAGGAGCAGTGAAGGACACTTGATATGCTGGCCACAGAGTGTCCCAGGTTCTTCCTCATGACTGATCATAAGGTTTTGGACCTGTACTTGGCACCAAGAGAATGCAGGTAGAGGATGTTGCATTTCCAGAGTCATACACATCTGCAGAGCAAATAGCATTTCTTGTGCTACCTGGTGTCAAAGAGCTAACAGATAGATATAGGCACCATTTAGGTTTCCAGTTTCCCCCCCTTGGGGTAGTAGAGCTGAATCAACATGTTGGTAATCTGTGATTTCCACAAACAGTGGGATGCAATAGGAAGTGGACAAATCTCTTGATTGCAGGGATTTTTTTTTCTTTTCTTCCCCCTCCCCTTTCCTTTTGCAACAGTTTTTATCTAGCTGAGCATCCTCTTCATTCTGCAAAATTACTGTATAAAGTACCTTAATTTTACTCAAAACTCAGTTAAATGAGCAGGATAAACAGCCTCCTAAGCAGACCTAGTGGGAATCAGCACAGCACAGTTAATAGTGAAGAGGGAAATTGTCTTGTTTCCCTAAAACAAATTGCAGATGATTGTTTGTCTATTAGATGGCTAGGCTGTCAGTAATTCTTCTTTATTGCTTTAAGCTCTGTCAGATAAGCAGTCACACAACATTTTTATTTCAACTGACATGGAATACAAAGAGCTGACCCTGCTTCTATGGATAGAAATGGCCAAATTATCACTGCTTTGAGTGACAATAGAAAGGATCCAAAATGGTTAGACCATATCCATAAATAGTTTCCTTCCCAAGGCACCCTAGGCATGAATTAACCAAAGAGTGAATCAGACGTTTGGCAAAACCATTTTCCTCCCTTAACACTGGACTAGGCACATCTCTGATGGGACTGGGATAGTTGTATCATTCCAGAATACTCTTCTTGGCTCCTCACTTCAGGATAGTGGCCCACAGCCAGTGAAAGAGTATCAGCAGCATGTTAGGTAGCTTTCCTTTGAGCAGGAGGGTGCAGCCAGACCTCTCTCTCTCCTTACACCATCATTCTCTGTGGGTGTGAGAGAGTAAGTAGGTCCTTCAATTGCCCACCAAAGCATTCTCTGCCCTCTCATGTCAGCAGGAGAGCATGTTCTATAAGGTAGTGCTCAATCTCAACACAACATATCAACACAAGATATCTCACTGCTGGCTCAGTGCAACCTCAGGGCTGTCTGGAGTTGTTTTAACAGGTACTGAGGCCTTGAGTGACCTGTACTAGTCAGAGGTGTCCCTGCCTATGGCAGGGGGTTGGAACTAGATGATCTTTGAGGTCCCTTCCAACCTTATCATTCTATGATTCCATGATCTATAAATGAAAGCTTATCCTGTTTTTTCCTGGTTTCAAGGGAGTTACAGACAGATATTCCAGAAGAGGTAAATGGTCTGCTTCATCTTATTAATTTTTTTTTTTTTTTCCCCAGCAGTGTCAGTGCCAGGAATATTTCACCCTGACTCTTATGGACAAGGCTAAATTTGCAGAACTGAAATTTAGAACATTTTTTTTTTTCCTTCTCAGTAAAACTAGATCTTTAAGTCATAAAGGACACAGCAACCATGAAGTGTATTTGACCTCACGATGTCATTCTCACAAGGTTCATTTCAAAGTAGAGCATCAGTACAAACTATTTTTACATTTGTTGCTATTTTTGCAATACAGTTCAAGTGGAATCTGGTTCCCACCAACCTTTATGTCCCTACCCCACCCTTACACATAAGCTCAGCTTCCTTTTCTGATGACAACACCTCAAAAAGCTAGTACTGATTATGGGATGAGTATGCATTTTACTAATGCCTCAGTATCATCCTAACACTGAGAAACACACACTGATTCTGCTTGCTTGCAGCCAGTCACAGCCAGTTTTTGTTATGCTTTTGGAACAGACTCAGATAGCTTTAGGCTAGTTGACAAGTTGCCTGGCTACTACAGGCAGATGCCAGCAAGCTTGCTATATGTTAGTGTCTGAGGAAAGAAAACAGATGATGCTGACCACCTATCCCAGGCTGGAGATACTGCAAGCTCACCAGAACTGCTCTGACAAGTGTTTAAGAATCACTCCCTCCTTTTCTCTTTGCAGTACAAAGTTCAAGCTGCACCTTTCCCTTCATATGGAAGTAGAGAGGTTTTGCCCAGAATTACTCCTGATTTAACTGATGGTCACTTCAGGTCTAGTTCCAAGACTACAAAGGTTAACTGATACTTGCCCACAGAGAATTTGGTTCAGGCTTCATCCACATCAGACTCTGCTAGCCATCATGACCATTAATTTCTTCCATCTGTGAAGCAGCACAGAAAACCCTGAGGGCAAATATTTTACTTTTCTGGGTTGATAAGTGTATGCTTTGCATTCCAAGGACTGGTGGGAGGTGGATGGTATATGTCTGTGTAATCTTTTGTGTTGTAGGCCAGATTTTATGTCTCTTAATCAGAGAAGTCATTCAAACTGTGTCTAATTCTGTCTCTGAGTCTGAGGAAACAAGGAGTAGAGCTGATCAGTCAATAACATAATCTGATTTCATATGGACTAATAAAACTACACAGATAGTTGTATGATTAGGCACTATGTTTAACTGCTTTGTCACATAAGCCTCAAGTTTTAGCTGCTCATAATGCCATTGTCCCATGCACAAGAAGTACTAATTGTACAAGGCACAGTTGTCCTATGTAAGAACTGTCTTCTTTTTCTGCTAGATGCATTTGCACACAGTGGAACAGCAGAAAAGGAGTTTTGTCCTCCAAAGATACTTCCCTTGACATCATTCTTCTGTCAGTTGTGCTTGTCTGGGACAGGCTTGCAATACAAATGTAGCTTCAATAAAGAAGAAGGGCAAGAAGACAAGGCTTACCTGGACCACTGCAGGGACTGCTGAGTGTGCTCTATTTCAGAAGCCAGAGAAGGGATGGGCAAGACTTTCCAGCAGCTCTCCCATCTCAGCTCAACAGCTCTGAAAATCTCTTACAGCTTTCCTAAGGGAGAGAGGACAAACATTTGCCTAACCTGCACTGATATTTTCATAATCTCCACCCATTCATGCCAGAAAGGAATCAAATTCTCAAATACACTTTGTCTATTCTATGTCACATAAGTGTTTTCAAAACCAGGCACATTCAGGAAGTTTTCTGTTGCTGGGGTTTTTGTAGAAGTGGTGTGGGAAGTCAGTGTGGCATAGGTTATAGGGCTAGGAAGACCTGCAGCGAGGGCTGCTGCCCAGGTGATGCCAAAACCAATCTGTGTGCAGAGTCACATGAGAATGTAAATCAGAATCACAGAATATATCTGGTTGGAAGAGACCTCAAAGATCATCCGCTCCAACCTTCAACCCACTACTAACTAATAGGTCCCTAAGCACCAGGCTCACAGGCTACTTCAGCAACTCCAGGGATGGTGACTCCACCACTGCACTGAGCAGACCATTCCAATGTTTGATAACCCTCTCTGTGAAGAAATATTTTGTAATATCCATCCTGAACCTCACTGCCACTGCTTTCAAACATTTCCTTTACTTCTGTTCCTTGTCACCAAGGAGAAGAGGCTGACCCCCTCCTCAGTCCAACCTCCCTTCAGGTAGTTGTAGAGAGCAATGAGGTCTCCCTTCAGCATCCTCTCCCCCAGACTGAACAACCCCAGCTCCCTCAGGTGCTCCAAGCCCTTCACCAGCCTTGTTGCCCTGCACTCTGGCCAATACTGTGGGGTAAAGCAGATTCAGACCAGAAAGAGGCCCAATGATGTCCAAAATTGGACTGTCTTAATGTAGTCTGTCCACAACAATCTTCTACAGGTATGAAGGTCTGGATGTCCACAAAACATCCAAAGAAGGACAGTGAAGCCTTTGTTTAGTCTGGAGGAAAAGAGACCCGGGGAGACCTTATCATTCCCTACAAGTACCTGAAAGGATGCTGTAACAGGGTGAGGGTCAGTCTTTTCTCCCAAGTAACAAGTGATAGGACAAGAGGAAACAGCCTGGAGTTGTGCCAGGGGAGATTTAGAAGGGACATCAGGAAAAAATTATTCCCAGAATGGCTAATTGAGCCCTGAAACAGGCTGCCCAGGAAGTGGTGGAGTCACCAGCCCCGGAGTTATCTAAAAGACATGCAGATGTGGAAATGAAGGACATAGTTTATTGGTGACCTGGTAGTGCTAGGTTAACAGCTGGACTTGATCATCTTAAAGGTCACTTCCAACCAAAACAATTCTATTTGATTCCAGGAAGCCAGCCTTCCCAATTGTCATTGAGGTGCCCAGGGATGGTGGCAACTACAGAGTTCACCAGAAAAATAAAAATTCCTGATGCCTCCATGAGTCATGGAAATGGCAAAAGTGCTCTCAAACGTCAATCCCAAGAACAAACATGACTTAAGCCAAACAAGCGAGCTAACAAAAACAAACTCAGCACTTGAAAACTAATGGAAATAACAACTCAGCCAAAGCCTACAAAGCTGCTCTCATCAGACTTGAAAAAAATAAACAGCCTGACAAACAACAAATCCAACCTTGCAAAGCTACCCTCAGCAACACAATATTCCAGAATACACAACTGCTCCAAGTTGTGCCATTTCAGCTGGGGCAAGGACATTTTCAACAGTCCCTGTATCCCAAAGATATGAAACAGGCCAGCCAGCAGGGATTTCACTCAGCATGAATCTCATATCCTCAGCCTGGCTCAGCCCTCTGACTTTCACTAAGTGTTTCAGTCAAGTAATTTGACTTCTCTGTTTCTGCACTGTACCCCTTGTAAAATAAGGATTCTAACAACCTGGCACATGCATATTCAGATGTGCACACCACTTTGCACAGTATACTGCATATTCTTTATGGCTTTCTAGTCAGTCCTTGACAGGGATGAAACCTCTTCTCTGCAAGCTCAGGCTACAAACTCAGAAAGCAACATCTGTGAGGGCAAGGGTTGCCCTTTAGCAGCCCTTTGACCAGGAACTCTGACCAGAGAAGCCTGCATGATGTATCCATCAATGTGTATTGAGAGCTTAAAGTTCCTGAAGTGGCCAGATCATAAAACTGCGGTCAAGGAGGTTGACTAAACTACCTGAAGGGTGGTTGTGGCCAGCAGGAGGTTGCTTTCTTCTCTCAGGCAACCAGCACCAGAACAAGAGGACACAGTCTCAAGCTGTGCCAGGGGAGGTTTAGGCTGGAGGTGAGGAGAAAGTTCTTCACTGAGAGAGGCATTCCCCACTGGAATGGGCTGCCCAGGGAGGTGGTGGAGTCACCGTCCCTGGAGGGGTTCAAGGCACGTTTGGATGTGGCACTTGGTGCCATGGTCTAGTCTTGAGGTCTGTGGTAGTGGGTTGGATTTGATGATCTTTGAGGTCTCTTCCAACCTTGCTCTACTGTGATACTGTGATACTGTAATATCGAGACTAGCAGAAACAAAGCAAGGAAAGCCTAGGAATCCAACCTGGAGCTCGGTAAGAATACACATAAACAGCACATTATTTCCTGAAGCGTAATTAATCCTTCCCAATTTCTTCCTTCCAACATTCTCCCACATTTTATTTTGGCTTCCCATCTTGTCAGTAAGGAAAGTCAAAACACAAACCACTGGTTTCATGTATAACTTCAGTCCATTCCCTATCCCTCCTCACTCATGCTTGAGGCTAGGTGTACAAAACTGGAAATAATCTATGCACCAGAGAACTGCACCAAACCCTTGGTGTACAGTGCCAACTAGTTTGCACTAGTGCAGCTAATTTAACCAGAGATAAACAAGTTTAACAGCATTAGTTGATATTGCTGCAAGATGCAGCAAGATACCTGGAAGAGTTTGCAGTGAAGTCTCTAAATACAAAGGTATGTAGCATGATGTTCATACAGCAAACTTGCCATCATGTAATGCTGTTATTTTCCCCAGTGAAATCCCAGCCTTTTTTAGAGGAAAATGTCATCCAGCCTGGATTAGCAATTTATCTGCACTTGTCCTCTCTTTATTTTCAGAGCATTTGGTGGACTATTGTACTAAAGAGGTGAAGTGAGAAAAACAGAATTAAAGAAGCCAGCAGAAACAAACCAGTTTCTTTTTCACAGCTTTGAACCATCAGACTCTGCATCCCAATGTCTTTGTGACAGGAGATGTGATGCAATTTATCATTACCATGAATACAATTTACTGAACACGGAAAAAAAAGAATGAAAAAATGTTTCTTGAGGATTTTTGCAGGACTCAGAAACTACTTTTCAAAGATTTCAAGGATTAGGGCTGGGTTGGCCACCAAACGAGCGCTAGATGCTCTCCATTAGGCGCACCAAATGAGCGCTAGATGCTCTCCGGTAGCCACACCAAAGGAGCGCTAGATGCTCTCCATTAGGCGCACCAAATGAGCGCTAGATGCTCTCCGGTAGCCACACCAAAGGAGCGCTAGATGCTCTCCATTAGGCGCACCAAATGAGCGCTAGATGCTCTCCGGTAGCCACACCAAAGGAGCGCTAGATGCTCTCCATTAGGCGCACCAAATGAGCGCTAGATGCTCTCCGGTAGCCACACCAAAGGAGCGCTAGATGCTCTCCATTAGGCGCACCAAATGAGCGCTAGATGCTCTCCGGTAGCCACACCAAAGGAGCGCTAGATGCTCTCCATTAGGCGCACCAAATGAGCGCTAGATGCTCTCCGGTAGCCACACCAAAGGAGCGCTAGATGCTCTCCATTAGGCGCACCAAATGAGCGCTAGATGCTCTCCGGTAGCCACACCAAAGGAGCGCTAGATGCTCTCCATTAGGCGCACCAAATGAGCGCTAGATGCTCTCCGGTAGCCACACCAAAGGAGCGCTAGATGCTCTCCATTAGGCGCACCAAATGAGCGCTAGATGCTCTCCGGTAGCCACACCAAAGGAGCGCTAGATGCTCTCCATTAGGCGCACCAAATGAGCGCTAGATGCTCTCCGGTAGCCACACCAAAGGAGCGCTAGATGCTCTCCATTAGGCGCACCAAATGAGCGCTAGATGCTCTCCGGTAGCCACACCAAAGGAGCGCTAGATGCTCTCCATTAGGCGCACCAAATGAGCGCTAGATGCTCTCTATTAGCCGCAGGAAGAGAAGGGAAGCAAGGAGAGAAGCTTACTGACTAGAAAACTAAAACTACTTTAATAAAAATAATAACAATGCAATGAAATACATTCAAATATACACAAAACCGATAGTGAACCTGAGCCCCTGATGCCAGTTACTCACCATTGCAATTGATGTTGTGGCAGAAGCCCCAGACTGGACTCAGTGGTAGATGGGAATTGGATTCAGAAACTTGGGGATTGGGATCAAAGGCAGAATGGCCAAAGTCCTCCTTGAATGCTGGCTATTGAAGAAGAGGCTTAGTCCTTATAATCCCTCAACTTCACAGCAAATATGACACATATGGAATACCTTGTTGGCCAATTTAAAGTCACCTATGGTCTTCTACTCCATACCCTCAGCACGGTGCACAAGATTTAGCGGTAACCTTGGTCTGCACACCAATCCTTGGTATGAACAATAACATCAGTGGTATCGCTTCTAGAAGCAGACACTGCTAAATCATACCTTTAATTTCAGAGAATGCCCTTACTTAGGAGGGCCTGAGATGAAAATTAATATCTTTGAACAAAATTAGTTCTGTTCTAGCTCAAGCCAATGCCCTTACTTAGAAGAGCCTGAGATGAAAATTAATATCTTTGAACAAAATTAGTTCTGTTCTAGCTCAAGCCAGGACAAAAGACAACACATCACATTTCAGTGTGTAAATACTGGGTAAAATGACATTCTCAGATTTTGTTCTAAACCTTCTCCTTGAACAGAATCCTTTGATTTTGTTCTGATCTTTCCAACATTCTCATTTAACGTTGACCCTTTCTTTCTTTCTTCTCCACAGAAGTACCAACTGCGATTTTACAAACTCTTTCAAACCCATTCCTATTTTAATAATATCAAACCAACTAATTGCACTGAGATGATGTAATTTGAAACAAAAAAACCCAAAACATTTTTACCAAGCTTCAGTTCAATGTAAAAAACGCTTTCAGACCAGAATCGCAGAATGTCAAGGGGTGGAAGGGACCTTGAAAGATCACTCAGTGCAACCTCCTTACCAGAGCAGGATCATCTAGACCAAATCACAAGGGAACACACTCAGGCAGGTTTTCAATACCCCCAGAGAGACTTCACAACACCCCTGGGCAACCTGTTCCAGTGTTCACATTAACAAAAATAATCTTCTGATGAAAATGTTAATAATGGCATATTTTGAACAAGTCCAGAATAAAAGGCTGTCCTAAAAAAAATTTCAGGTCTTGAGCTGGTCAAGATGAACTGTTTGTATAAAATGGTCTTGTTTTGGCAGATCATAATTTGTTAATGAAGAAAATGTCAAAAAGCAAAAATATTCCAACCAGCTTTATCTTGAATTCCTTTCCCTGTTCCTCCCTCAATCTCAGGTTGCTCTGAGGAGAGTCATGTCCCATCAAAAGACATGTCTGTCTTTCAGCAACAGATGTTAGGAATTTCTGAGAGATGCTTTGATTGCCAAGCAGTAGTAAGCTACTCTTAGGTCTGCAGGCAAATGTTCTGTGTTTGCTGGGGAAGCAGAGCACAGTCACATCCTTCTCACCATGTAGTCTTTCATTTTCTATAAAGAAAACCTTGGCTGTGATTTCAGATTGATGTATTTTGTTGTGGTCTTTGCTAAAGGATAAAAGGCACATACTTGTCAGTTCAGCTACACAGGAGACACAAGAGGGGCCTGTCCCAAAGACCTGGTATTAAAATGTAGTTTTNTCCTCAGCCTATACTGATCCCTGGGGTTGTTCTTTCCCAGGTGCAAGACTCTACACTTGCCCTTGTTGAGCTTCATTAGCTTTCTCCCTGCCCAAGTCTCACTGAATGGCAGCACAACCTTCCAGTGTGTCAGCCACTTCACCCAGCTTTGTGTCACCAGCAAACTTGCTGACAATGTACTCTATGCTCCCATCCTGGTTGTTGATGAATATATTGAATACAACAGGTCCAAGTACTGACCACAGAGGGCTTGCACTGGTTACAAGCTGATCTTAAAGGTGTTTCCCAGACAAAATGATTCTATGAGCCTAAAATGTTGCTCATTTATTACTGGGGGGATTCAATTTTGCCCACTACAAAGGCTATGGAATTTCACCAACGAACCTGAAGTTGCATTTTGGGTAGACAGAATGGATTTGCACAAACACCCCCATGGCCAAATTTCTCTCCTCATCTCAGTACAACCCCACTGAATCCAGAGCAGCTGCCCAGAGTTTAGATTGGGGAGCAGCAAAGTATGTTCTTACCACTAAGCACAATTTTCACAGTTTTGCTGGTAAAGAGAGATTTACACTTGGAATTAAGCAGGCTGCACCTTCCCCATCTCCTGGGGAAAAAAACCCTAAACCAACAACAACAAAACCAAACCAAACCAAACAAAAAAAAAAAAAGGGGGGGGGGGGGGAAGCAATGGGTTTAAACTGGCAGAGGGGAGATTTAGACTAGATGTTAGGAGGAAGTTCTTTACAGTGAGGGTGGTGAGGCACTGGCACAGGTTACCCAGGGAGGTTGTGGCTGCTCCCTCCCTGGAGGTGTTCAAGGCCAGGTTGAATGAGACCTTGAGTGACCTGTACTAGTGGGAGGTGTCCCTGCCTATGGCAGGGGCTTGGAACTAGATGATCCTTGAGGGCCCTTCCAACCCTACCATTCTATGATTCTAAAACACCAAAAACAAAAACAAAACAACAAAACAAAACCAAAACCTCAAGCAAGCAAAACAAAAAGACCCAAAAAAACCCAACCCAAACCAAAAAGACAGAAAAAACCATTACTATAAAAATCAAATAGCTCAGCTTCTCCTTAGAGATTTAAAGCCACAGACATCTTCTGTACAAATAACATAGAAAAGTCTGCTTGATGACCTGTGACATTGAAGTGAAACTATTTGTCTCTGAGCTATTTCTAGAAGATTAGGCAAAAAAAGGAGAACATTTTCCAACAGGACAGTCATCATTAAGGAGCTATTTACATGTAAGCATGTGTCTGGTTTGCTATGGGAGTGTATGAGGAGCGTACAAAATTAGAAGTGCTCAAAATCTGTTACTCCAGCATCCTCTGTGACCTTAACCAGAAACATGACAAACTTGGATGGGGAAACAATTAATATGTCTTCTTTTGCTACCCATAGCACAAAGAGCTCTTCTTGGGCTTTTGCCATGTTGTTTTAGTCCTCTTTTTTGTCATATGGGAAGCTGCAAGTTGGAGTGCTAAAGACAATTTGGGAAAAGAGCATATAAATGACAGGACTTGTCCTGCCCTGTGACTGCACAGTCCCTAGGGATGTCTGCTTGGGAAGTTTTGGAAGAACTTTCTTTCCCCAGTGAAAAATGAGGTTATGCTGCAGTTGAGATTCTTATGAGAATGAAACTTTCACGAGCTGGGAAATTTTTTTAAGTGATTGAAAAAAAGTTTATAAACAAGCACATTCAGAAAGACATTGCTGTGTTTTCACATCCCACTTTCCCACTCTGTTACTGTACTATAACCAGTAAGTATTGCTCAGCAGCTACAAAAAGTGGGTTAAAAAAACCCAAACAAATCACCTTTTCCTTGATTATGTTCAGATCTTGGTCAGTGACAAAAACGTGCAGACACTGGCATAGAAAATAGTAAACTGGAAGGCTAGAAAATAGTAATGTGACTTGAGGTAGGTTTTTCACAGACATAAGCTAGGAAATGTGTATGGCCATAGTTTTTTGATTTCTCTGTGCCTGCATACAGAATAATATCACTGTCTATACAGTTTGTTGTCATTCTGTGTCCTTTATAGGAGGAGATAAAAAAAGAAGCTAGAAAATTGCATGCCTTATTAGCATGATTCAGATGATAAACCTATTGCATCCTATAGAAAGATTAGGACAGACTCTATCAGTAAGTTCAGAATGACAATATCCCAAAACAAATCCATCTTGCATACAGAAAGGATTAAAAATAATTCTACTATCACTTAATATGGCAAAATTTTATCCTTACTAGGTGTCCATCCATTATTTTTAAGAAGAGGATGCCACAGGAATAGGTGCTACAATCAAAAAAGCTTGATATAAGAACAAATATTTCAGGAACACTCTGACTTATCATTAGAATTTCAGCATATGGAACATTCTCTCTAATGAGCTTGCATCATGTTGATACTTAAGACAGCAGATAGTCTTCTAACACACACAGACAGCAGATAGTCTTCTAACACACATCATCTCTGAAATATTCCACTTCTCCTTACAGGACTGCTGCAATAAAATGCACTGAGAAAGCAAGACAACAGCATTTGGACACAACACCACAGCTGCATTTGGACTCAACTGTTTATGAAGAGACTTGATTGAACAAACATGCAAATTTCTACCAGGAGAGGTCATTTTCACCCTAGAATGAGTTAAGGAGATCATAAAAAGCTCTTTTTATCTAAGGGAGCATCTTACAAACAGTCCCAAAGCCAGGGGTCTTCTTCATCAAAGCAAGTAATCTGGGCCAGCATAGGAAGAGTGTTGAAAAGCTTCAATAAATGGCCTTAATCTGATCAAACAAACTCAATCTGTGCTGTGAAATATCAACAAAACTTCTGCTTTCCCATTTCTCATGCACAAGATTGGTCAGTTTAAGCAGTTCTGATGGTTTGAATATTTCTTGCTGAGCAATTATATTTGCCTGGGAAAAGTTTGCCTATGGAACTGTAAAACTTTTTATAAGTCTCAATGCATTGGGCAAATGGAAGCCATCTGTTTTCTCTCTTTCTCATGTCTGACAGAAGTTAGAAGAAACTTCTTCACTGAAAGGGTTCTCAAACACTGGAATAAGCTTCCCAGAGAGGTGGTTGTATCCCCAGCCTGGAAGTATTTCAATGATGCAGAGATTTGGTGATAAGAGACATGGCTTAGAGCCAGACTTTGTAGTTACATAATAGTTGGACTTGATGATCTTAAAGGTCTTTTCCAATCAAACCTTGTTATAAAGCAGTCCCAGGATAGAAAGCCAGTTGCAAACTGGGCCATGGACAGGCTGGTATCTTGCACAATAACACACTAGCAAAGCTGGGCTTGAGTTTGATCCAAAGCACCTGAAAGAGAGTGGGAAAACTCTGAAGTGAGCCCAGCAATTAAAACAGCAAGGGATAAGTTTTGTTTCTGTAATTGGGGGCAACAGGAAAGCATGAGGAAAGGATGTGAAATACCCCTTTCTAAATCTGAAAACACTGCACAGCAATCACTGTATAGGAATTAATGCCTGGCAAAGCAATAATAACCCCATTTCTCCTTGTTTTACACCACGGACCAAAAGGGGAGTTGAAGGAGATTAATTACTTTGCCTGCTAATCAATGCAAAGACATATTTTTCTGCACCTCCATCTCGTAATTTTTATTTCATCTACTTTGTATTTTTTTTTAGGGTTGCCAGATGTCCCAGTTTCACTGGGACAATCCTGGTTTTTGAAGGTACATCCCATCTGCTCTTGAAAATATTTCTGTTCACTGCTCTCTTGTTGATTGTGTGCTTTTAGAGCAGCTAGCCAGCAAAGGACTGCAGGAGAGAGGCTGAGAAATTATTATCAAGCCATAAAAAGCTGCCCATATTTCCCCAGTGCTGAAAATTAATTCTGGAGGGACCCTTTTGCACAAAATGTAAATGGTCACCGTGGCACACAAGAAATTATGATTACAAGTCCCACTGCTGCTCAGAGATTGCCCCTTAATGTGCATACATTTCAAACTGGAAGCAACACTTCTGCCCTTCCTGAGCTGCCTGAGCTCCCACTGCAGAGTCTTGGACTTTTTGATGGTGCAGCCAAGAAAAAGCAGTGTGGGGGAGGGCATTGCAGGAAAATTTCAAACTGAGAGGCAGACTTGGATGCAGTGCAGTGCAGATGAGGGGCAAGGAGACTCTGCTGCATCCCTGATCCAGGGAAGTCCCTCAAGAAAAGGAGGCTGCTGATTGAGTAGCCCAAGGTAATCTAGAGAAAGTGGAAGCTTAGTCTTCAGCTCCAGATCTATTTGGCAGATGTTGGTGGGTTGGAGGGCAGAAGGGCTCTGCAGCAGGACCTTGAGCGCCTGGACAAATGGGCAGAGTCCAAGGGGATGGCTTTCAACAAGTCCAAGTGCCAGGTGCTGCACTTTGGCCACAACAACCCCATGCAGAGCTACAGGTTGGGGTCGGAGTGGCTGGAGAGCAGCCAAACAGAAAGGGATCTGGGGGTACTGATTGACACC
>WBNM01000094.1:0-13027 GCA_013399055.1 Ramphastos sulfuratus | reverse complement strand
AGAGAGAGAGAGAGAGAGAGAGAGAAGCCAGAGAAGATATACAATTCATCTTCAAGTTATCTAGGGCAGCTTGCCTTAGAATTAGCTTAATTAGCTTCATTACCTTGTTTTATATGGAAATATTGTGGGAACAGTATTCTTTCTGTGGCACTCAGGTAGTTAAATACACACAATTTGCTTTTTGAAGCTTGGATTCTGCTGACTTTATTTCAAGCAATCAAAAGTATCTAATTTGCATTCACATTCACATTAGTGGTCCATATGTTAGCCCTGTTTAAAAGCTATATGCTGCATTCATTATGAAATACTTGGCTTCCTAGCCTTATCCTTTTACTTTGAAATTATTGTGATAATATTGCAACTCCTCTATTTAGACTATTCTCAAATACAAGGGGGTTTTGTGTGATCTGATTCTTTTTCACAGTTTTTTCCAAGGGTAGGGCTTTTAATTTTCTGTTTACAGTGTTATGGGAACTTGCAAGTTGGCAAAATAACTCAGTACCATCATTTCATATGACAGTGCACTATTCCTCATACCTAAAGCTTCATTAAAATAGCAGGATTTCAATCTGTCTCTGTGTGAGATTTCAGACCACACACAGCACCATGAAGTACATACCCTTCAGTTCACTGAACTGAGTCAGCCTTTTAGAATTATCAAAATTTGGTTGCATTACCTCATTGCTCCTTCATTTTCTTTTTCGTTGTGAAGCACAGAGCAAAAGTGTTTCCTCCTTACAGACTTCATAATCCAAATGATCAAAAATGAATTGACAAAATTGTCATCCAGTGACAGAATGAGGGGGGACAGTCTCAAGCTACACCAGGGCAGGTTTAGGTTGGATGTCAGGAAAAAGTTCTGCACAGAAAGAGTGATTGGCATTGGAATGGGCTGCCCAGGGAGATGGTGGAGTCACTGTACCCAGAGGTGTTTAAAAGGAGACTGTTTGTGGCACTTGGTGCCATGATTTAGTTGATTAGATAATGGTGGATGATAGGTTGGACTTGTTGATCTTGAAGGTCTTTTCCAACCTGATTGATTCTGTGAAAAATAAAAAAAACAAAACAAAACAAAACAAAACAAACAAAAAAAAAAAAAAAAAGAGTCACTCTCATGTGAATGTCCTGTCCACAGTCATGTTAAAAGACTGTGACCAAGCAAAGAGTGAAATCAAGCTCTTTCAGGATGTCATCCTCTGCTTAGAACAGAAGACTCCCTACCACATCCTATTAACTACTTCATGAGGTCATCACTTTGTGATTGCTATAATGCATGTGTAAAAGCTGCCACCAAAGTATTAATTCCCTCATTTAATGTCTGTTGCAGTTTGGTTTCATTCACCAGCCTAAATACTGTATGTCATAGTTTTGGAAAAGACTCATATTTCATCTGATAGAAATCAGTGATTCCCCCTTGGACACTGATTCTCATAACCCCAAAAACTTGAAACTCTTTCTCACCTGCATGGTCCTTGTGGATTCTGACATTTGGAAAATCATTCCCCACTCCAGTCTTTGGAACATCACAAGAGGTGAAGAACGTTGAGATGTTTGCTATGAATTGAATGTCACAAATGGTTATTCCCTAAGCATGAGAAATATATTCTGCACTAAACACTAAGAAAAAAAAAATTAGAATATTTCATTTAAAAAAGTAAAAATCAACGATCAGGAAAACAAAACAAATCAAAATTTTGGTTTTTTATATGAAATCTGTTTAAGCAAGAGTTTATTGGATGGGTGGGAGAGAAGTGGAAGGTTTATCAGACAAACAATTTCTCAGGTGTGGAGCTTTATATTATTAGGTTTGTTGTTTGGAGAAATCTTGACCTGTCTCCATTAACAAATGTACATGGTAGCCCTTAGGATAAATTGCTGTTAATGGTCAGAGGTCATTTATGATGAAGTTCTAAGTGCAGGAGCTACATCTTTCATAACAAGGGCTGTATATGGGAGGAAAGTGAACAGAAGCCATGGGGTTACGATGGCAGCCAGCATGAAATTATAAATTCAAAGAATAAGTTCCAAACCCCATCTGATTATTACAAAATTTTAGACCCTGAATATCCCATTCTGATAACATGTATGGGAGAAGAGGGAAAAAACCCACAAAAGATAGGGAAGAGGGAGCCAAAGGGCACAGGGGAGCGGGAGCCAAAGGGCACAGGGGGAGCAGAAATGGGGAAGGGAGAATTGGAAAAGAAAAAAGGAAATTGAGTCATGAAACATCTAAGCATTAAACTTGTGGTACCTAAAAGGATACAAAATCACCACAGAGCATTTCTAAACATTGTGGACATGTCTCTGGCACATCACTATTTGGACTAAATAGCGGATGACTACTCTTCATTTTTTAAGACACTGAGCTCTTTGCAACACCTGAGTAGCAGAATAGCACACGGTGAATTGCAGCTTGCTTTCTAGAGGACTCTGAGTGGGGTAATAACAAATAATGCTCCACAACTCATGAGTGAGTTTTTCAAGAGTTCTTTCTGTGGCACTGGTTTAAGCATACCATGCCAAGCTTTACGCTGAGTCCAAAAAGCTAAGACAACCCCAATGTACGTAATAAAAGATGTTGGTTTATTAAGTCCAAGAAAATTCAGATCAGTACTTAATATTGTTAGATGTTATATTGAACCCTCCTCTCCCTCCAAAACCCCAACACTTTAGAGAGTATAGTCAGAAAGCCAAAACTTTAGTGTTAAAATGAGGCAGGACTCTTGAGTCAAAGACTATCAACCCTGAAGTATTTACAAAAGAGCAACATGTCAGGAAATAAGAATAAAACCGTACATTGATGTGTCAAAACGTTATCCTATCTGCATTCCTTTTCCACCTACATCATAACTCCTTGGGTTACAGCTGTACTGTCTATACTGTGCATGATTATTCTTGAGAGTCAGTCATCAGCCACTTCAGAGGAACAAGGCACATTTCAATAGCATGAAAGATGCATATCCAAGATGCTTCTCCACTGCAACAATTCACTGGCAGAAGCAGAGCTCTGAACATCTTAAAGTGATCTATCTGTAAAGGAGCGAGGTCCCATCCTCAATCTACATTTCATCAAAACAATGCAAACACCCACATCTGCTTTGGGAATATTTTCCCTAGGTTGGGACCCTCTCCATTCACAGTCTTTAAGCTAGGATTTTACTCCTTTCTCCTATGCCTCACTCAGCACATTTCAGTAGGTAACAGCAGATCCCCCATTATGAATCGGGCCGCATGGTTCTCCACTGCTCAGTGAACACATCAGATAAATCACTTTGTTGTTGCCAGTTGGCAAGTAATAAATATGCAGGTTAGGAGTGTTAAAGATTTAAAAGGTCCAGTCCTGCTCCTGTTGCTAACAACTTCTTCCTGATGAAGCAGAGCTAAAACTGACTGTTGAAAGGCAGATTGTGTGTCAGCTCCTGCCATTTTCTACAAGAAATACTCTGTAGCTTCACACTGCACTAGTCTCAAATATTCTACTCCTGTTTCTTTTATAACACTCCCCCATAAAGAGAGACTGAGAGACCTGAAGCTGTTTA
Source organism: Ramphastos sulfuratus (assembly GCA_013399055.1). Classification (NCBI taxonomy): domain Eukaryota; kingdom Metazoa; phylum Chordata; class Aves; order Piciformes; family Ramphastidae; genus Ramphastos; species Ramphastos sulfuratus. The sequence goes on along the minus strand of WBNM01000094.1, from coordinate 9,488 downwards.
GTCTGGAGAAGAGAAGACTGAGAGGAAATATTATCAATGTGTACAAATATCTGAGGGATGGATGTTGAGTGGATGTGGCCAATCTCTTTTTGGTGGTCAGCAGCAGTAAGACAAGGAGCAATGGCTACAAACTGGAACATAGAAGGTTTCACCTCAATGTGAGGAGAAGCTTCTTTACAGTGAGGGTGACAGAGCCCTGGAACAGGCTATTCAAAGAGGCTGTGGAGTCTCCTCTGGAAACTTTAAAAACCCACCTGCATGCATTCCTGTGTGAACTACCCTAGGGGATCCTGCTTGGCAGGGAGGATGAAATAAATGATCTCTGGAGGTCCCTTCCAACCTCTAAAGTTCTGTGATTCTGTAACCAGTGTGGAGAGTGTGCAGCACACTACTTCTCTCATTGGAAAGTCCACGGCCATAAAAACATGGGCAAAAATTCTGACCCACAGGCTTTAAGGGCTGACTGGACAGTATAAAAGAACTAGTTACACATTATAATAGTTTGCTTGCCCATAAAACAATAAGAAAACCCTTAAGCAAATGAACAAAAGGAAAAAAAAAAACCCACACAAAACCCAATAAAACCACACACACAAAAATCAAACACCCCAGCAAAATCAATCAATGAAACAAACAAACAAAGCCACCCAAATGAAAACAATGGCATATATATGTATGTATCACCACATGATGTCAGAATTTACCTGCAGTACTTCTTTGATTCAGGACTAAACCACACTCCAGAAGAGTACTCATCAGCATTGGAGTGTAGGGAGCTTGTATAGCAGCCAAACTGATCATTCCATAAACTCTGAGTACTAATGATCCAGTGTAACTCTTTCATATCAGCACAGAGTACACAAAATGTGACTGTAGCTAAAGTTTGTTTCCTGTCTCTTTCTCATTTTGCACTGGAATTTTGCATCTAGCACATGCTTGTGTGTAGGTAGGACTCATTTTTCCTCCTTTTCTGGAATGATTCTTGTGTTTCTGCTGACAACTTTTGGAACAGTTTAAGCCACCATGTCAAAACACTGTTGTTACAAAACTGTACTGGAGAAGCAGTGATCTTGTCAGCCGCAAGCACAGCAATCAGGAGGAGAGAAAACTTTTCTACCTACAACTAGCTAGGTCAAATGAAGCCAGGCAATATAAGAGTCTTCAAGGTGCATCAACTCCAGGACTAAAAAATTACAAATGTAGCTTAAAATCATTCTTGAGCTTGAACTCCTTTAGACAAAGTGCAGAGTCTGGTTTCTGATGCCAACAGAGGACTGATGTTGAATTCTAGAGCAGATTCTCCACGATATTGGGTGCACTGAGCCAGCGGATCGACTCTGATTTTCTGCCTGACCTGAACTTGTGGTAAACAGTATAAAGTCCATTAGGAAATGTTCACTATCTCTGATGTGCCCTAGGTCCTTCCCAAGTCCCTTCCACCTACAGTACCTTTCCCAAAGAAGGATCCAGGTGAGCTCTGAGGGACTCCCATGGCCAGGGCTACTTAACCAGCAGCTAGAACTAGATGTTTCAGATGGGACAGGAAGAGTGTAAAATGGATAGATTGGTTCTAACACATGAACTCTTAACTTCTGCAGATCCTTACTTAATATTTTAACTGTGTGCGTAGATATGCAACCTTTAGGTACTTAGAGCAGAAATCAATTCTCTCTGTCATCACATCAACTTGTATAATATCTGTGTATTATAACACACAATCCTCAGCTCATATTCAAATAAATAAACATTGACTTAATATAAATTGTTCTCTTACCGTATCAGAACATTGTGTAATTAAATCATCTCACTGGTAGTGTGTACAGATGGCTTAATTTTCTGTAATACCCACTAAAGCTCAATTGACTTAGAGGGGACTACTAATCTATTTAAAGTTAAACCCACAGTGGATAAATTTGTCGCTCAAAAAGGATTTGTCTTACCAGCAAATCACCATTTTCTTAAATGTTTGGGGAGAACAAAAGAATTTGCCATTCAGAATTACTAGTCACTTAAAAAAAAAAAAAGTTAAATTAAATAAAGAAAACCTCAACCCCATAGCCATTAGCAAAGTAATAAGGCTAGCAGATGATCTCTCTCCCTCTTGATATTTTGCTGTGAAACCTTCCTGTTAGACTGGAGCCCAGCACTGGGAGCAAAAGGCAAATCTTAGTCTTCTTTCAGACACTGCTGTGTATATTTCTACAATTTCATATAACCACAGAAGAAAGGGAAAAAAAAAAAAAAAAGAGAGAAAAAAAAACCCCAAACCCAAACAACCAAAACTAAAATATATAACCAACAGAAGTGAATTACAAGCCAACACATTGCGTGAAGGTTTACAGCTTTTTTGTAAAGTGAAATTTAACATCTCCAGAACCTGTGCACTGAGCTAATTTTCTATTTTTATTGCATTGCAGATCTAAAAAATTGCCAATTAAGTCAAATTAAGCTGTTGTGCAGTTGGCTTCTATAATTACTAGCAATAGTTTATGGTAGGTTCAAGCAAATAGAGGGTGTTTGGGTTTCTGGGGTTTGTTTTGTCTTTTTTTTTTTTCCTTTTTTTTTTTTTTTTCCAGAGTAGTAGTTTCTTTTTGTAGAAACAATTATCATGGCAGTGCTTCCCAGCAAAGAAAAACATAGCCTGCAGCCATCCTATATTTCATTCTCAGTCCAGCAGTTTTAGAGAGGCTTTTTGCTTCTCCAGCGAATGTACAATAAGAGGAAAACAATCCAAGGTGATGAATAAAATGTGGGGCATCGTAAAGCAGGCAGAGAGGCAAAGGAGGGAGAATGGAGAGGAAGGTCTGGATGCTCCTTCCTTTCATGCTCAGCCTTACAGTAGAAGTGTCTGTTCTATTATGCAGGGCCAGAACTCTTATATACCCCCAGCCACCACACCAGCATTATTGCCACACTTAAAATGGCTGCAGTGCAAGCCCGGGAATGACAAACTTGTCTCAAATGATAGGTGAGATACATCCACAGCATTTTATACATCCTCAGTGTGCTGGACTCATCCATATAGTTTGCAACTCCATGACCCCTTCCTTTTAAAAGAGCATAGTGAAACCAGAAGGGTAAAAGGAATTGTGGCAAGAGAAATAGCTAAGTGAACCTGAAGGGTAAAAGGAATTGTGGCAAGAGAAATAGTTAAGTAGACTGAATACTGGAAGACTGGAACAGATTGCTTGGGGAGGTGTTTGGGCCTCATCCCTGTAGATACTCAAAGCGAGGCTCTACAGGGCTCTGGGCAACCTGACCTAGTTGAGGATGCCCCTGCTCACTGCAGAGGGGGTTGGACTAGATGACCTTCGAGGTCCTTTCCAACCCAGACCATTCTATGATTCTTCCACATTGGCATGAGATGATGAGGTGGGTATCTAAAACCATGAGTGCCACTGTGATAGAAGGAATGATCTTTTGTTCTGTCTTCTGTGTAAGATGCAGGGCACATGAAATAAAACAATCAATGACTGGTTCAAAAGTAACTGAAAGAAATACTCTGTTACCTAGAACATGTGTGGGCTGCAGATTGCCATATCAAAGGGTGGTGGAGATGCTGCAAGTCTGCATGACTTCCAAAAGGGACTGGAAAAATTCAGAGAACTGAAAAATACCAACCACATTAGGATCAGTAATCTGTGCTGCTTTGATGGAGTCAAGACAAGAGAATGACAGCCCTAGCCTTTTCTCTACAACCCTGGCATCTCCAGACTTCTTTCTTTCCAGTGTGCTTCTTTACTGTACTGGACACCCTTATTTAGCCTATCTTGTCAAGGTGAAAGAGTTTCTATATCAGGGAGAAAATAACAAGAGCCTTAACATTGTTCAACAGAACAGAGAGTTGTCTAAACCAGTATTTTATGTAAGGTGTAAGTCAAATGTAAACACTTTGGTAGCAAGGCAATGGTAGCACATAGCCCAACACAAGCACATGGTGCTTTACAAACCTTCAGAGAATCTACCAAGACCTTCTACACTGGTATTGAGATGTCACTACACAGGCCAGCACCAGAGAAAGCTCCAACATCCACGAGTAGAGAGATTAGCCTTCTTTTACAGAAGGAGAAAGCAGAAAACACAGATGTTAAGTACCTAGCCTAAAGTGATCTATCAGCATAGCCATGACAGAAACCATCCCAGCTATCTCCCAGACCTATGCTTAAGCCTCTTGACTGATCTGCTCTCCAGCTGACGAGCTCTACATGGATCTCTGCACCACACTTCCAAGCAGTGCTGGCTAAGTGGCATATCCATCACCACCAAAGAGGTACTGAGAGAGAATGCAGCATCAGAGTCAGCGGCTGCCTCAGCTCCAGCTCTGAGCAGCCTGTTCATTGTGCACCTCGCAGACTTCCCCCACTGTAAAGAATGAATAATTTGTTCAAGCACTGAATGCAAAAGCTGGTGCCAGATCAGATAGTGCCAATTCAGGGGCTATTTCAATGCATGGAGACTGCCTGAGTCCTCAACAAAGTGTGGGGTGCTGTGAGGACCTATGAAATAGTCCTTCCTCTGTCTCCCTGGGAGTTGAGCTAAAGGAAATTGCTTCTGCCCCAAAGTCCTACCACTGGCCAGAGGGATGCTTTGCCTTGGACTTGTATGCCACATTTGCCACAATTTGATCTTTATGCACCAAGAGATTTACCAAAGCATTATGAAAGGCTTTTCTCCTTCCTTCCAGCATTTTTTTTTTTAAACTGTCCTAAGAAATGTCTAACTCCAGACGAATTGCAAGGGGGAAGGGAGACGAACAACAAGAAGTCCATTTTTATTCTCCTTGAATTAGAAACATGAATGTTCTTCCCCTCCCACTGATTCACTGCTCAGCATTCAGCTAAGATGATCACCGAAAAAGGAAAAGCAAATGAACAGTGATGTTTCTTAGGGTATGAAATACTTTACAATTAAATAAGGTGCTGTGGAGTATTGCACTGATCACCAGTGATTGGTAGCTCTCTGCTAAGCTGCAAATGAATTCAGCACAGGACAGCATTCCAAATTGCTCTTACAAGCTTTCCTTTATTATTTTTATTTGGTTATGCTCTGACTCTCATCCAGAATTGCACTTAATGCCCTCGTCTGAAGTTGTTCAAACGGCACCCCATGGCATAGTGTGACAGTGAAAGGATATTGCCTTTGGAAGCTGCTAATGGTCCATGAAAAGAAAACAGCAGAAAACGGGAGAGCAGTTGTTCCAAAATCATAAGAAGAAAAAAAATCTTTACATTTTTAGCTCATTGTCTTCCCATTGTCAGAAGGCTGAGAACAGGCAGAACAAAGTCTGCAGTTAGTGAGGAGTTGAAGATCCAGATGGGTTGCGAGTCAAAGCTACAAGTAACAAAGAAATGTTTCATTTTGTGTACCAAAAGAAACTTAATGTTTTTGATCTTCCACTTGCCACCCAGAAATCCTGTTTGCTATATCATGTTAGCCACCATGTGGCANATTGTGCTAAGCTGTAAATAGAGCTTCAGTCCTTAACTTCCAGCCAGCTGAATCTAGTCTGTGTGATTTTACAAAGTGTGGGGGGGTGGGGAACTCCCAAACTGTCACAAACTGCATCTGAGATGAAGATGCTTCATTGATCCCCAAGCACAAGGCCCCTCTGAAGCCAAAAGGAGCACACTACCTTGATATTTCTGGGCTTAGAAGTACAAAACACAGCTGGGAAGGTTANAAGCTGGTGCCAGATCAGATAGTGCCAATTCAGGGGCTATTTCAATGCATGGAGACTGCCTGAGTCCTCAACAAAGTGTGGGGTGCTGTGAGGACCTATGAAATAGTCCTTCCTCTGTCTCCCTGGGAGTTGAGCTAAAGGAAATTGCTTCTGCCCCAAAGTCCTACCACTGGCCAGAGGGATGCTTTGCCTTGGACTTGTATGCCACATTTGCCACAATTTGATCTTTATGCACCAAGAGATTTACCAAAGCATTATGAAAGGCTTTTCTCCTTCCTTCCAGCATTTTTTTTTTTAAACTGTCCTAAGAAATGTCTAACTCCAGACGAATTGCAAGGGGGAAGGGAGACGAACAACAAGAAGTCCATTTTTATTCTCCTTGAATTAGAAACATGAATTTTCTTCCCCTCCCACTGATTCACTGCTCAGCATTCAGCTAAGATGATCACCGAAAAAGGAAAAGCAAATGAACAGTGATGTTTCTTAGGGTATGAAATACTTTACAATTAAATAAGGTGCTGTGGAGTATTGCACTGATCACCAGTGATTGGTAGCTCTCTGCTAAGCTGCAAATGAATTCAGCACAGGACAGCATTCCAAATTGCTCTTACAAGCTTTCCTTTATTATTTTTATTTGGTTATGCTCTGACTCTCATCCAGAATTGCACTTAATGCCCTCGTCTGAAGTTGTTCAAACGGCACCCCATGGCATAGTGTGACAGTGAAAGGATATTGCCTTTGGAAGCTGCTAATGGTCCATGAAAAGAAAACAGCAGAAAACGGGAGAGCAGTTGTTCCAAAATCATAAGAAGAAAAAAAATCTTTACATTTTTAGCTCATTGTCTTCCCATTGTCAGAAGGCTGAGAACAGGCAGAACAAAGTCTGCAGTTAGTGAGGAGTTGAAGATCCAGATGGGTTGCGAGTCAAAGCTACAAGTAACAAAGAAATGTTTCATTTTGTGTACCAAAAGAAACTTAATGTTTTTGATCTTCCACTTGCCACCCAGAAATCCTGTTTGCTATATCATGTTAGCCACCATGTGGCATTATTTCCCCAGGTGAGAGAGATGGACCAATAAAATGTTACTAGAAATGAGTAGTAAGAGTTGCAAAGCTCAGGTCAAACAACAAACACTTCAGTTTAAGTAACNCCCTGCCTATGGCAGGGGGTTGGAACTAGATGATCCTTGAGGTCTCCTTCCAACCTTACCATTCTATGAAATTCCTCAGTAACTTCATCCTAGATTTCAACCTACAGGGTGCTCCAGCAGGAATATTGCAAGGGCAACGCAATAACCACTTGACTAAAAAAATGCCAAGAGGAAAGCTCTGAACATAGCTGTTTGTCCTCCCTTCCCACAAAGTGATAAATTTCCCCTGCTGCTAAACACAATAGTACAGGTGAAAACAAAGAGAAGAAAGGTAACAAGAGTACTGACTCATTCCTTTTACAACTCTCATTCTTTTTGCAAATCTCCCCCTACTCACAAGAGCTTTTTCCTCTGTTCTTAGTCTGTGGCCATGGCTGCCTCAGCATAAGCTTTGGAACCTGCATCCCATAGACCACAACAGTAATAAAGCACTAGCTGGCCCCTTCCATTTGCCCTGCCACTCTACCAATCTGCTTGCTGTAGGAAAACAAGGAGATGCCAAATCCTTTGTCCCAGGATAGCAACATCAGTGTGGATCCTATGAGTCCTAAGCTACTTTAGCAGCTGTCTAGCTTGCAGTACATTTCACCCCAAAGCAAAGCACTGCATTTTTTTCAGTGCAACCATTACTTAACTGACTTGTTACCATAAAATTTGCAATTTTTTCTTCATCTCTCCATCCAAGCAATATGTTAAAATAGTAATAATAATAATAATAATTAGAAGGAAAAAAACCCAACACATTTCCCTAAGAGACAGTTATGTTTACTGTGTAGTGATTTCCCAATAGAAATTAATTCAAAACAAATTTACATTCTACATTTAAAAAAGATATAAATAATTCATGTTCTCATATCATGAGCACTCTGCCTGTCATACACGGGGGTACCTGAAATTTTTCAGTTTACCCATTTAAAATTTTCATTCAGGAACTCATTATCATGTTTTTGGGGTTGTTTTTTTTGTGCTTGTATTCCACCGTGGTAATTTAATAGTCTTCAATAGAATTATGTTAAATTAAAGTGTATTCAGTTTTACCATTCCAAACCTTTTTAGCTTTTAATTTAATTGCTGTAGGCTTCAGTTTTACTTACCTCAATTTACCTGGAACACAAATTCTGCTCTCAGAAATATGAAAGGACTAACCCCACAAAGTCTGTGAAACAGAGCCTGACATCTCCAAAGCCACTCCTGCATAAATGTCACTCCACCTCTTTCAGGCCAATAGTTCCCATAATCTCTGAAAGCAGATCCAGTCCCCATTGCTGCATTTTCTAGCAACCATTCTTCCACACAAACATGGTGAACTCCTTTGCTCCCTCATGCACCCTGTTGTCCTGTGACAGATCATTCCCACACCAGCATGGGGTCCCACAAGTTTCTGTCCTGCAAGAACCTCCAAGTCACTGACCTTGGTAGGCTGGAGAAGTGAGCTCAGGTGAACCTCATGAGGTTCATTAAAGTAAAATGTCCTGCACCTGGGTCAGGGCAATCCTCTTTATCAGTATAGGCTGAGAGATAATGTGATTAAGACCAGCCCTGTAGAAAAGGACTTGAGAGTGCAGGTGGACAAGAAGCCTGACATGAGCTAACAATGTTCACTTGCTGCCCAGAAGGCAAATCTCATCCTGGTCTGCAGCAAAAGAAGCACAGCCAGCAGATCAAGAGAGGTGATTCTGCCACTCTGCTCTGGTGAGACCTCACCTGGAGTACTGTGTTCAGCTCTAAAGTCCTCAACACAAGAAGGACATTGACCTGCTGGAGTGGGTCCAAAGGAGGGCCACAAAGATCATCAGAGGGTTGGAACACTTCCCCTGTGAAGACAGAATGAGAGGGTTGGGGTTGTTCAGCCTGGAGAAAAAAGGTTCTGGGGAGATCTTATAGAAACATTCCAACACCTGAAGGGGACCTACAAGAAAGCTGGTGAGGCATTGTTCAGAAGCAATGGGATGAGAGGCAGTGGTTTTAAACTAGAGCAGCCTAGATTTAGGTTATGTCTATAAGGAAGAAGCTCTTTACAATGAGGGTAGTGAAATACAGGAACAGGTTGCCCAGAGAGATGGTGAAGTCCCCAAGCCTGGAGACATCCAAGATCAAACTTGAGGGAGCCCTGAGCAATCTGATCTAATTGGAGATATCTGTGCTGACTGCAGGTGGGTTGGACAAGATGACCTTCGAGGGTCCCTTCCAACCCAGTGCATTCTATGAATCTACAACTCATTTGTGTCGGTGGTGTTTTTGCTGAGTATTAAAGACAACTTATAACCTCTACAATAAACAGCTATTTAGAGTTCTCCCATGGATATCCCAAGGGAAATGACTTCTATCAACTTCCAGCTCCCTGTCGTTGTGTTTGGTCCTGTTGTCATCTTCTAAATTTCCTTTTGACTCTCGACAGGCTTAAATGCCTACAAATTCTCCTACTTGAGAGTTTATTTCCCTTTTTTAATTATCAGTCCATACTTCTCCAACTACAAAAGTTTCACCTGCTTCTTCACACCTATATTGACAGAAGTACAACTATTCTTTATTTTGCCAAGGGGAGCCCTTTTCATGGCATCTCATGAACATAGAAATTTTCATCTATTAAACACTGTCTCTTATAGTTATTTATATGCAAAGACATGTCAAAGGGTGAATATTAAAAAAAAAAAAAA